>JAHZNE010004986.1:0-41827 GCA_027744055.1 Callyntrura sp. NNG-2020
AAGATACTAAACTAAAAGAGTCTAAAGAAAAACTTATGGGCAGAACGATGTTCATGCAATAAAGTAAACGCCATTATTAAATTATTTGACGATTGTACAACGTGCATTGTTGATCAGGTAATTATTTTGAATTGTCTTGACCCGAGACTCTTGTGTAGGTAATCTGACTAATGTTAAACTGGTGAATGTATTATTCCACGGTAATGCAATTACATTATTGTAGCTTTACAATAGTTCGATCATAATTAAAAGTTACAAAATTCAAAAGGCATGTTTTTGAAATTGCAAAGAATGATTTTAATAGGAAGCAATCTTCCTGAGAAGCTTTAAAATATCTTTCAACAAATTGTAGTAAATGTCACTATCAAAAGTACACATGTCTATAGAATATAACGCGCAATTTGGTCCCCCATAACGTAAAATACGTTCCTACAGCCCTGATTTTTTTATTTGATTTCTGGTAGGATTGGTTCGGTTCAATTTGCTTAGATTATTGTTTCAGTACTTTTATATTAATCGTTGTAGATTTCAGTATTTCTTTTATGTTCCATAACAAATAAACTTGTTGCATAAACATTGCCATTTTTCATATCATACAAGATGTGATGGTTCCCAAATTCCCGTGATTATGTATTACCCTCGTATCAATAATTGGTTGTAAAACCGTTGCATTCATTTTACTAGAGCATTTTCAGCATGGCCAATTTAAATTTACCCGAATTTCTACGGTAAGCTGTTGTCAGAGGAAGAAGTTCATATCCTTAATAAATGCCAACTTGTGTAACGAGTATGCATAATATTTGCTAGAATATATAAGATTCATTGTCATTATGTTGTTCCTGGACACCATTCATAAAATTACAAGGCCGATAGTTCCAAAGTTCCAAACTTGTCTCAAATTTGTCCATTTAAATATATTGGGTAACCAAGTGTCAAGTGACTATTTGAAAAAATTGACAAATTGTTCGCCTTTAATTTTTGTGAAATCAAGTACTGATGTAAGCTTTGGTAAGCTGAGGTGCTTTGGAATTTTTTTCAAGGAAAATTCCATATAATTTGTTTTTGAATACGATGACTTATTATAAGATGTAATTCTAGCTTCATTTCCTGAACTGAAACTGATAACCTTCAAAATATTTTAATAATGTTTATTGGGAACATAATATTTTGGGTTGCTCGTGGTAAGCACTGTTTTTTGAGAGAGGAAAATTGGTTCTAGAACCAGTGATGCTGCGTACACACTGGTACTTACATTGACTTTTAAACGTTATTTTACACTAATTTTCCCTAAACGTACTTGAATAAAACATGCATTCTAATCAACTTCGTTGTCAATAGCATCGTAAAAATCAACTGTTACGCTCAAGGTTACTGGTTACTCTTCTAGCTATTTGAGATCATATTGAAACCTTAATTGTTCTTACTACGGTTGCCAATTTGTCGCACCGTAAATATATGCCAAGGATGTTATAACAAGTCTAAATGACATATTTCTACCGTTGAGGTTTTAAAATTTAAGCAAATTAAAGTTGAATGCAATATATGAACTTGACTATGTGAAGGCAAGTAAATTTACTTAAGTGTGAAAATTACTGCCTGTACAATGACAGAAAGACATTAATGCAGTGCAAAATATTACAATTCTATAGTATATAAGATATAAACCAAAATTATATAGGAGGTTATCGTTGTCTTCCAATGAGAGAAAGCGATAAGAAAAGACTATTGACTTTGCTTACTATTTACCTACTTAAACGGTTGTTTATATTTTTATTAAGATTTGAATTCAACGGGTTTATAAATACCCCGTTATTCTATAGTACTTAAGTTTCATAATTAAAAACCAAAAGAAGTGCCTTAATAACACACAAATGTTAAATTTATTATATAAATGCCATTTGATATTTTACCTTTAGTATAATATAATGACTGAAAAGAAAAATATATAAGGCAGCACGGCTTTAACAGTTGTCGTAAAATCATGGGTCATAGCCTGAGGGAATCTTGTCTCTACTAGTGCAAGTCTCAATATAACTTACCCGAATTTACGAGGTGTTCAACGTGCAAAAATAGAGTAAATAAATAAAAACTTGATTAACATTGTAACTTACTTCGTTTGATTGGTCAACGGATCGAAATATTCCTCGCTGTATAATCCCCGTAAGCTGTCGTTGGGTGGAACATTGGCAGTGTAGTCTATTGAAATCACGTAGCTATTTTGAGAAGGTAGGGCTTCAGTGAGATTGAGGATGAGAAAGTCTCTTTCGGCATCATATCCTACTGAGGAAACTGCAACAACCTTGCCGTCATCCAAGTATGTCACCTGAATTGAAGCTTCGTCGATGGTAAGAAACTTTTGGTGCAAAACAACCTGTTGGGTATCGCTATCGCAACGAACGGTAATTTGGATATGGCCAGGTGCTGTGTTTTTTGTCCCCACACCTGTATGATTCCGATCGATTATAGGTCTAATTTGGAGATCATAATGCAACGGAATGAGACTAGAGGGAAGACGATAGTCTGGTCCGGGTTCATCCGCATTGGTTTGGCTTTCTTTTTCCTGTGGTGTAAGAATTCCTTTGTGCTCAAAAGGATCTTGTGAAAATTGGGGAGGGGCTTTTGACGGCGGCCTCTATTGTCAACAGAGACAATAATGAAGCCAGGAAAAATGTACACAGCTTCATCTTTTTACGAAAATGATTTTTTTTTAAATTTTAGAACGAAACTTGGGTGATCTGGCTCCATGAATGTCCAATGAAGAATGGAAAAATACATCTTACTTGTTATAAAATTGTTACATAATTATACACAAACAGACCTGCACCCCATTTCATAAAGTTACAAGTCCGATAAGTTGACAAACTGGTAAAAAATTTGCCCTTTTAAATATATGGAAATATATTAAAATTTGCTGCTTGTAATTTTTATGAAATTAGGTTCTGCATTGCATTGTCATCGAAAGATAGCATGAAAAATTGACAAAGGTAAAGTCGTAATAACATCAATGTTATCGGGTCCAATTAGTGTCAAGTGTTTTGGAAGCAGAAAGTGTAAAATAATCATCAAATTCAATTCATGCATTAATCAGATACTGTTTGTGCAAAAATTTTGTTTTTGGATGTATACCTATATGTGTATATAGCTTGAGTAGGATTGAATATCATGGCTTTGTACTCATCAGTAATATAATACTCCGTAAACTTTCCTTTGACTGTTGCATGCATTTTTCGTTCCAGTTAACAAATCGTTAAACCAAATTTAAGATATTTTAATCTAATCCGTATAATTTGCAATTAGTTTTAACATGTATAAATAAATTTAATTTTATACGTAATTGTAACGTAAAGAAGTATATTTATTTTAAATCTGTATAAGTTTTACGTGTTACACCCTGACACAATCACAATTTTCCCTTGAATGTCTTCTTCATCTTCACAAACACGAGGAGCATTTTCTTTCCATATTGTAAGGTAATTCTTCGCCAAGTCCCCTGTATAGTCTTATATTTGATCGATTGATGACATTGCCATGGTAACGTTTCTAACGAACTGGCATTAGCCTCGAATTTTAAGTTTCTTATGTTTTCGCGAGAATATGCCCAGTGTTTTTCCTTGATGTGATGCATTGAAATTTCCTTGTGCTTAAGTACCTACGGAAAACAATGTGTATCCTATGCATTCATATTGCACCTATATCTCGCATAGAGATCATCTCAACATCTCAGAAGGACATTTTTTCCATTTTTATCCCAGTGACATGCACTTTTCCTACGATTATTGATACTATGATGATGATAGCAATTTGTATATGTAGATTATGTATTTAACGTGTGTTGTTTAACCAACAGATGATTCTGAAATGAGATGAGATGTCGAAGCAGACCTTAGCGATGTGACTTCTGATGTTGTTCCTGCTTTCAATCATATCAATCATTTCACGGTTCAATGTCAACAGCTTATCACAAATTTGCCCTTGGTGACTGCAGCCAATACACTACATGCAAACAATTTGGTTGACAGTTGCTCTACTGTCGATTCGATGTTGACAAGTGTTGAAGTTTACTGGGTCCCGCCTGGGGGAAGGATTGAATAGCTAAAAGTGTCAATTAATTGTAATCCCAATTTCTAATATGTGTATGATATTTGTGTGAGAGTTTAATGCCAGTATGAATGATTTTTGTATTTCGAAGAGCACACGATACGCCAGTGAAATAAAGTTGCCTTGGAAAATGTTGCTTTTTTAAATTTTACAACTTTGCATGTTTTCTCTGAAAGTTTTTTTTTACATATAAGAATGACAAGTGACGATGCAAAATCGTAAATATATACGTTACCTTTCTTTTTATAAAGGGAAATATAGGGTTTATTCAATTGGATTGGATCCCACACTTTATTTTAAAATATTCAACAAAAGGTAATTTATCATCAAGTTAAAGTTCCATCTGATGAGATGACATTAAAATTTACTGAAATAACTTAACCCGTCATTTCCAACTTTTGAATTTAGTCGAATGGTCTTACTTAGAATCGCAATTATAATATGAATTATTATAAGTCATGAATCATGATAATATTCAATGATAACATAAGATCAAATAATATTTAAAAACCGACAGTTATATTTAAGAAGGTTC
Organism: Callyntrura sp. NNG-2020; assembly: GCA_027744055.1. Classification (NCBI taxonomy): domain Eukaryota; kingdom Metazoa; phylum Arthropoda; class Collembola; order Entomobryomorpha; family Paronellidae; genus Callyntrura; species Callyntrura sp. NNG-2020. Next base: position 4,634 of record JAHZNE010004986.1, read on the forward strand.
ATTAGCTGTATTCTCCTTTGCTCGCAATCCAACCAACTCCTCTGAAAGTTGGTACAACTTATCTGTGGCCCCCAATCGAGGTGACACTAAATACCCCTGCAAGATTTGATTCCCTTTTACCCATATCTTCTTAAAACGATAAATTTCAGCTCTCCCAGAATTTTCTGCCTCCAGTATTGATTTCGACAAGGCACAGTAGACAACTGTTTCGCAACCTTGGTGTGTCGTTAATCCCACTGTCCCAAGGGCCACGCCATTTCTAAATTTTCTAAATAACTTAGTTTCATTCCTGAAGACGTCTGATTTGACCAGCCCAGGACAAACTTGAAATAATTTGACTTTTCCGCCAGATAACATATCATTTGTCGAATTAGCCAGTTTCATCATGCAAACGGAGTTACATAATTTGGAAATATTATACTGCTCCTTGCCGTAATCCCCAGTCTTCACCCCCTTTTCCATCATAAGGTCATTATCCATAAAGTTCAAAGGGGCTATCGCCAAATTGGAGGACGACAAGCAAACGATTCGACTGGGAGACGATGATGCTTTCAAAAGCATAGGAAGGAGTAGCCTGGTAAGCAGAAATGGTCCTAGATGATTGACTCCAATGTGTTGTTCAAACCCATCTTTCGTTTTCTTCACTTCCAGATTGGTATCTTGGAGACCCGCGTTGTTTATTAAAATGTCGACACGCTCATGCTTTGTTTGAAAGGCGGTAACGAAGTCTTTAATAGATTGCACCTCCCCCAAGTCCAACCCCATCAATTCCTAATAATCAGATGATATCGGTCATTTAAAACTTTCTTTGAACTTAAAACTTTCCTTTGTTTCTTCTGTTGCTCTTACCAGGTTCAAATCCTCCTGATCCTCTAATCGCTTCTTGATCTCATCCAATGCCTCTTGTCCCTTTTCCAGATTTCTCACCGCCATAACTACCACAGCTCCCCGCTTAGCCATTTGTAAGGCGACTTGTTTCCCAATACCCGTATTACACCCAGTCACAATCACAATCTTCCCTCGAATATCCTCTTCATCGTCGCAAACCTTGGAAGAATTTTCCTTCCACATGGAACGGTAATGTTTAGAGTAATCTCCCACGTAGTCGGTCGCTTGACCGATTACTGACATTGCCATTGTCGCTAAATTATCTCGTTGTAACTGAAGACACAGCTCACTTTAACGACGATTTTCCTTTAAAAAATAGTCTTTTTTTTATTTTCTCACAGCCAAAATGTGACCAGTTAACCTGTTGCTTCACAAAAGGCGTATAGTCCCGTTTTCCCTTAAACTATCAACCAGCTCCTCATTTTGAAACTACTACACATCTACAACTTACAACCCACTTTGTTTTTATGGGAGAACTGACGTACTACTGAGAAGATGAATTTTGACAGGATTAGATCTCTCTCTGTCAGCTAGCACACATGAGACATAGCAGCATCTCATCTGTATATACATTGACAAATACAACTCTTGGAGGAAGTTGAACATGATCAAGTACAGCGCAGCGGTATGGTACACATCTCTTGAGTCTTGAGGCACCTACACATTTTTGCCTGCTTTGCTGTTGATTGCGGGCGTGACAAATTGCATAATAATAATGATTATATACCACCACACTACCCCACCAACTCATTGTACGAGCTGCAGCCTTCAGGACAATGATGGTGTCCATCCGCTTCGGATTTTAAAATATTTTGAACAATGTACAACGCTTTTACAGTCATTTCTCCTTGTGTAAATGGTCATTTCTTAAAGAAGTCAAAGTCACAGAAAAAATGCATACGCAGAATGAGGCATAATGCAGGCAGATGTAGACTTTATAGTAGATTGATGTATGTAGGCAAGGCGCTATGCATATTTTTTTATTACCTTGCGGCAAATCGACACCGCATCATCACTTCATGTAAAAAACTGGTAGTACATATAAACTTCTATCTTCCCAAATCTTTACGACAGCGAGATACTATCAGATTCCCAGTTCCTGGTACTGCAGTCTGCAGTAATGACAAAGTATAGAAATTCTTCTTTCAAACGGTTTCATTTTGATCGAGACCTATAGAAACTAATACCACACAGTTTCCAGAACGACGTTAAATTCTACAATACATTAGGCAGGACCTGTTGATTAATTTATCTTTCAATTTCTTTCGAAAACGTGTTTGCTTTGATCGGCAATGCGACATTCATCGTAACCGGCTGCAAATTATTATGGATTCTCAATAATTGAATTTCGCGTTTCATTAATTGAAAGTATAATATATATGCCACCATCCCCTGAAAATGGAACTGATTTATATTTATCATTCATGTAACGTCTCTCAATGAGGTGTATTAGTATTGGTATTGGTGTGTTTCACGATGAAATTTAGTATTTACAACCTTCTTGAATAAATCGACATAAAAACTGTTGTTGGTAAATCGTTGCTCTTCTTTATTATTGATTTAACTTTTCAATCTTATACTGCGTTATTACTTTTATTAAATTGTTATCCTAACCAGAGTTTACATAATATCTGTATGTGTAATAGGTTTATGCCTTATTCCTTTACATAGTTTCATTTTAAATATTTTTGTTTTTGTCAGGGTATTCCCCATTATTCTACCATTAATAACGATACATCGCATTCCTATTAAACTTTCTTCTCCACTTAATTATTTTATCATGCCTCATGCCATGCTCTTGTTTTGTCGTTCGTAATCGTTTCAGGACTTCCTTCCAAAGTACAATGCAATGCGGTTTAGTAAAGGTTTCAATACTGCAATAGGTAATTATCATGTCGTCGTCTGAGGACCACATGGAAAATATACAGGTTTGCTAGTGCCGGTATCATAACGTATATACAGTACTTACAATAAACAATTATCATTATTTGACACAACGAATTAGTCACTTTTCTTGACCATCTATCCTACATAATTAAATTAATATACATGTACCCAGCTATACACATCTTATCTACAAATTCTCATTACAGTAGCAAGTACACAATAAATACATTTTTAATTTTGCGAAATCGCCAGCAGTGTCATTTACCGTGGTAGAATACTTGGTGCAATATATAAGGTCAATTTAATGTTATATTTAATAAGTGAATATCTACACCATTCTTACAATGTGTAGGCGTGCGTGTGATTACATTAATGTCTGTATAATAAAAAAGAGATACAAAAACGTTTTTCTCTACAACTTCTTAACCTGACCTGTTTTTTGTCTCGATTAAAGACAAATTAGGGAGTAGACAGGGAATACCCGCGAATACACTGTACAAGGAGGGGTTACTGTTTACAATTGATAAAAATTCTGAATGGTAACAATAGGGACACAACAAGAGGCGTAAACCGTAAGATGTGCGGAATACAGGGATTTTCTTCAGGTATTAGTACAAATTAGTAGAACGGAGTGTGCACAATAATTATTAGGTTAAACATTGCAAGAGAAAACAGTGACAAAAAGTAGTACGGTATATATGTCTGTATCATACACATTCACATAAGTTGTTAGAAGGAAAAAATAATATAGAAAGTACAGTTGTTTCATCATAGAGCACCGGTACTCTGCAGGTATCGTCCATTATTCACGCCTCCGTAACTATCTGTAGGGATAAAATAAGCAGAACAAAGAGAGGCACGCACATAAGTATAGCCTAATTTCTTTTGTTGATAATTTTATACGAGAGAGGGTATAAGGATGTGTGTGTAAGGCTGATGAAAGAAAAAGCTAGCTTGAGATAGTAGATAAAAATGGAAATAAAATGTTGTATGCTTATACTGTGGTTACAGTGGAGGGTAATTTGGCGAAATAGAAGTGTTGAGTGCGCAAGCAGACTTATTGTTCTTTTTTTGGGTCTGACTACTACGACGAAGCACAAACGAACCTGACTTCCGCTTGGCACACACAATAAGCACAATCAGGGTGATAATTATGAGCGCAAACAGGACCACCACGGCAATCGAGCTCCAAAATAGGATGGGAAATGGCTCCAGCTCTTGGATGACCTTGGAAAGTTTACGGACTTGGGGAACGGTGTCCATCCAAAATTGGCATTCCTAATTTTTGAATTCAAATAAAAAATTACTATTGGATTTTTTTTTAGATATTTTTGGGCAAAAAGAAAGAGAAAGCAGGTTTGGAACTTACCGCCTTTCTAAAATCTGACCGCATGCCTCGTTGTAAGCTGAGGTTGCTAATGAAGTAATAATTGAGGGACTTGTGACCCTGGTCTAATCTAACCCACCTGCCATACTCGGCCAGTTCCGCAATAGCCTGTTTAGGCTGGCCATACTTGGCAAAGCTCACCCATATCTTGGCTAAAGCATCCATTATCACGCGGTCGTCTTCTGGTAAGGAATTCTCCCCGGCATCTGGGGTAATGGCTGGGTTGCCGCTGTCACTGCCGCTGTTTCTATAAAAACTGCTGCTACTCACATCATCCAAGTCTCGCACAGGATAAAACAAGTAATACTGTTCTGTCCAGGGCGTATCTACAGACATGTGCACGGATCGTTTAGGTCGTTTTGGGCCGGCGGCTAAACCTTCTGAGCTCTCAAAGGTTTCCCGAGTTTCCCGAAAATAATCGGGAAAGTAGTTGATACCGTGACTAAACACGTACGAGTACACAGGTGCCTTGGCGTGAAGAGACAGGGCGTGAAGCAACTTACAGTGCCCCGTGTTGACAAGCATATCAGCAAAAAGCTAAAACAAAAAAGAGAATTTTTTTCTTATATCACCCCAAAAACTGGAATACTTGTTTTCTGAGTGGAGCGGTACCCGTAGTAATTTTTGCACCACTTGGTCCACATCCCGACCCCAGGACTTGGCACTAATCCCCCCAAAGTAGTACTTCCAAATGCTCTCAAAAACGCGATCAAAAGCGCCATCCTTTTCCAAATCTGGAATTCCAGACATGGCTGTTTCCATTATGTTCTTTAGCATCTCTCGTGTTTCCCCTTCCACAAGGACGTTGGTCACGTTGCTTATTTTCCTGTTTTCCGCGGAAGCTCCTCCTGTTTCGCTAGATGAAGTCCCCTCTTTATTTCCTCCTTTTCTTCTTTTCGTTGCCATCTTCAGGTAGAATTCGAGGAAAGGATTGTAACCCTCTGTGGCAGACAACCCGACCATAATTGGAACTTCCCGGAACTTGCCGGTAGTGAACAGCACGTCAGGGTCGTCATCCAAAAGATAATTATCCACTACTGGGCCAAGAGGCCCGGCTTGGGTGAAAGGAAAGGGGAAGTTATGAAAGGTTAGCAGTTTCGTTTGTGAACGAATCAAGGAATCCGTGTCCACTTTACGGAGACAATCAACAAGTTCATCCCCAAAAAAGAGCCCGTCGTCATTTTTACAGGCGACATTTTCGGCTAACTGCCTTATAAACATTTTGGCGCTTTCTTGACTATCCACCTTGGCAAACGGGCTGAGCATTGAAGTCGATTGCGGTCTTAGAATAGCGGCCTGGAAAAGTTGTGGTTGGGGGGACTTCTCCCCCGCGTCCAGGTTGGCCACTAAAAGATGGTCCACCGAGCCGTATATTACCACACGAAGTGGATTTCCTCCAAAACGATGAATATATTTTTGGATCCATTTCAAAGCTGCTATCTGTTTTATAACCCCGGTCATAATTATAAAAAAAATACGGCATGTAAAATATCCCATTTACTTTGTTTCCTACCTGATCCATTAGACCATAATTTCCGATAATATCGCCGGTGCTAGGGTCCCCCGTGCTCAGCCAGCCTAGAACGCCTAATCGATAATTAAAAGTGACAAGCACCACCCTTTCTCGTTTCATCAACGCATCAGGACTGTATTTTGAAGCGGAACCGGACAAGTACTCCCCTCCGTGAATATACACCAAAACCGGGAGCAAATTCGGGTTTTCAATCGTCCAGGAAGTGACGTTCCCGGAAATTCGTCTTTTTGTAGCACCTGTTCAAAAGCTCAATAATTAACTGTTCCTATCATTAAAATTCAAATAAACCGCTTATTCCGTTTCCTACTTGGAATGAACGAAGTAAACACATTGAGGTATAAGCAGTCCGGTGCTCCGATAACCTTCTTCTTCTTGGCGCTCCACTGACTACACGGGGGTTTAAAGTCTCCCGCCTGATGGGGCGTCGACTTTAGCTCCACCGGCTGTGGCGGCGCCCATCTCAACTCTCCTATCGGTGGGGTACTATATGGAATCCCCCGAAAAGCAAAATACGTTCTTTGCACTTCATTCGGGTCATCCTGCATTACCAGCTCCTTCTTCCCCACAAAACTGCCCGCATCCTGGGTTGTCAACACAACCCGGTTGTTGTTGAGCTCGGTCTGGGCCAAAACCCGGTGCACAACGTGATTCTCACTGAGAATCACCAGCAGCAGGGCAAATGTTACAATCACAACGAGATTACAAATGCCTCCCAAAACCATTTTTACTCGAGGGGTTGTCGGCATGTTATCACAAAACACCCTAACAAAAGCACCACGCGCCTGTCAACCAAACTGGAGCACAATACCACACTAGCCACACATGTACACACCACAAAAATTATTCCGCTCCAATTCCTCCTCTACTCCCTCATTTTCCACGCGAAAAACACAATTGCCTCCTTTTGTTTCGTATGAACGGTTGAAATGCCAGTGTGATGATGCGGTAGCTGCTGCTGCTGTTGCTGATGACGATGATGGAGGAGTGGGAGGAGAATAATCCCCGAAAAATTAAAAGCCTTCCAAATAGTACACCAAATAGCAGACAAGTATGCTGTTGTTACAGCAGCACTCTGGCTGCTGATGTGCTCTACATCCGTTCCTCTTGTACAAATTGCAAATGTCCGTGATGATGACATTATTATGTGTTATCTTCAATCACATCTTCCCTATTTTTTCGACCCCAGTTGCTACTTAGCGAAACACGTTAACTGCTCGTGCACTAGGCAATATTTACTTATTTATTTTACTATTTTCACCTCCCATCGTGTCTTTTCAGCGATAACTACTCCTCGCGTTTCTCATTACCATCCCAAGTGTGTGTGTATGTGGAAGCAAACGGGCATTGGGTTTGCTGTATTGTGAAAAAATATCAAGGCTGGCTCCTCTAACGACGACTACTGCTCCTCTGGCGGTGGTGATGATGGTAATGGGAGCTTGTAAACAATTCACGAGTCACTCATGTTTAAAAAATATTTTCTTTTTTCTTTTCGTTGCGCTTCCCGTAATACGAACCCGTCGTGTGCAACAATTTTTATTCCCTGGGATGTTCCAAAGGTGGGGAAATTTCGAAATTTGAGGAAGGGCTTTACCTCCTGTTCACTTTGGCCATTTACGAGGTATTTAAGAAAATTAGTAACAAGACCCCCATACAGAAAGCCTGCATACACTTACACACACCGGGGATTTTTTTATATACTTCGCTGAGAATTCGGCACAATGCCGATTTAATTTCCCTGTAAATTTTTCATGCAAAGCTCCTTTGTGGATCCGGCTTTACTATACTCTGTCCGTAATAAAATGAGAGAGTGTAAAGTAAAATACGCGTCAGAGTGGGGGCCGTCAAAGATGAAGCCTTCTCTGCTAATGCTGCAAGAGAGAGATAGTGAGAGGGAGAAAAGGGAACTCATGCAATATTAAAAAACCTCCGAGAAAATTATAATAATATCATCATCATCCATGTCGTTGTTCCGTTTCCCTTTCCCAGTTTCTTTCTTTCCTTTTAGCTTTTTTCGTTGTTGTTCTGCCGAGCTCACTCTCTCTCTTTCACACACACACACACACACACACTGTTACTCTCTTAAAAAAGAGAGCAAGATTCAGTGGGAACGATATATATCTGAAATGATAGGCTTTTAAGTAGGGATAGAGAGGCGGAGAGATTTTGAATTGAGACCTGCTGCTGGGTTTTAGGTTTCCCGTTGTATCTCGGTCTACAACAGTCTTTCCTTTTTCTGTTACTCGCTTCTCTTGCAAGAGAATTATTTTCTTGAAAATTTGCCAGATTATCATAAAAATGACGACAAAACGGCACTGCTGCTGCTGCTTCTGCTGTTACCCCGCTACTGATCTTCATTCCCTGCATATATAACACACTCACAGATACACACTCACTCTCATTTTGCCACACATATATACTTTGAGAAACTTTTCCATGTTCTGACGATGTAACGGGATTCTAATAAGCAGTCACACACACACACACACACATGCATGTATTGTATGCATAAAAAGATATTATTGTTTTTTTGACGGGCTTTTCTACAAATGCAACGACAACGACGACGACAATGGCGATGATGATCAAGATGACGGCGATACGATAGTATTTCTTGTTCTCTTTTATTTTCGTTATCTTTCCGTTTGGTCGAGTACTAAAGACGTTCACGCTTTACGCTTATTTTGAGGCTGATGATAAAATGGGAGAGATTCGCAAAGTGATTCGCCCATTTTTTTACCCGGACCGTGGGCAAATGGCTTTAAAGAGGTTTTACTGTCTTGTTCAAAAACCGTTTTATCATTTTGTCCTCTCGCTCTCTATTTGGCTCGCTGGCAAGCAGCGTTTGTCTTTTTGGTGGAGTTGTCTCTTTTTTTATTACGGTTATTGTATAATATGGAACACAAGACAATAAACCAGCAGAACCAAAAAGAGCAGTAGTGTTTCCGTTTCCAGCTGCTGGTTTTTACTTATCTCTTTTGTTGCTGTCGGAGGAGGAGATTGGATTATGCGAAAAAAAGAAGAAAATATTGTATTATTATTCGTCCTCTTCCCGGAATCGGGAAAACCAAGGAGAGAGGCAAGGCAGAGGGGGAATACTACGGAAAGAAATGAATGGAGAGGAGCAGTTGTTGTGGGAGTAGTAATGGAGGTGGCGGCGATAATAAAAAATTTGGAACAATGACCAAGTTGAGTCAGTTAAGTGTGTTGGGAGAGAGGAAGAGAGACAAAAACGGGATTACGGTTATGATAATTTTTATGAGGAAAAAGAGCTTCCTTTCTTTTCGGTTTTGCTTCCTCTCTCCTTTCAGCACTCACTACCGACAAAATAGGGGGTAATGATAATAAAAAGGCCAGTTTTTGTCGACTTGTTTATGGACTCTCGTTTTTCAGTTAATTTTCCAAAAAATGCAAGAGATGGAGAAATAAATGAGATGAAGACGCTTAAAAGTAATGCTGAGAAAAATAGGAGGAAAAAAGGAAGGAGGAGATGGGGAGCAAGACCAGTAGCAGTAAAGCACTTGGAGGCACCATTATTGTAACTGCGACTGGGAGCGTACCACCTACAAAGTTTAAGTACTAATTTTGTCTCCAGAGAGAGAGAGATACTGAAAGAAAAAGAGGAGTAAAGAGACAAAACGACGCGTTCTGTTTTGATGATACCGAAAGGAAAGAGAAAAACAAAGAAAAATAGCAGATAACCCAGCTTGTTTTCCCGTTACGTTCCTCTTTTTTATTATTCTTTTTTTCTTTGTCGTCTCCTTTTTGTTGAAAATGTCGCCGAGTTCTTTCTGGCTGACTGGTAGCAGGAAAAAATAATAAAAATAGCTAAAAGGAAGAACGGTGCGGGGAACTACGGTTCTTCACGTTCCGCTTTTCCTCTCTCTTTCACACACTGCTTGTTTGTGTCGTCTTTGTCGTCTCGAGAATGGAACGCGGAATACGGAGAGCCATGTCGCCGCGCAACAACAACAGTGGCGATGATGATAGTAGCGACGACGACGACGATGGTGGTGGAGGAGGAGGAAGAAAGAAAAAGAATGGAAAATGCGTTGGTGGCAGTGATGATGATAGTGGAACTGCAAGGCAGAATGGCAGATTAAAAGGAAACAAGGAAGAAATGAAATATTTTTCCTCTCTCACACACACTCTCTCTTTTGCTCTCTCTCCTCTTTTTCTCTAAATGTGTTTCCCTGCTTGTATGTGTGTGGCTATCTTGATCTCTATCTATATCTTTCTACCTTCTCGACTGCCGTTGCCGCATCACCTTATGAATGACTACGTTATTATCTGTTCCCCGGTTTTTTTTACCTATAGACACGCGACGCTATTCCTGGCCGGTTAGTTGTAACTCCTCCAACTCAACTCTGATTTTATTTTCCTGGTGATGGAGAAGGAGTGAGAAAGAGAGAAAAAAGATCAAAGAGAATGAAAACAGGGCATTTCAGTAATAATAATTTTTTACTCGTATCTCTCTCTCTTTCTTCCTCCCTCACTCTCTGTTTTATGAATGCCCGACTGTTTGTGTAATGTGGCTTGAATTGGTGCGTGTTTATGCGTTTCTCTCCCTCTCTCTTGACATGTCTCTTCGTACCTAATAATAAGAAGATGTAATGAAGACAAGGATATACGCGATATTATTAGGTCGTTTTGCTTATTTCCCCTGGTTTTTATTACCCGTCGTGTGCTAAAACTTTTTTTCTCTTTCCTACCACCACCACCACCTCCACTACTCCGATGTAACACTCCTGCCGCTGTTGTGTCCTGGAAAGGAATGGAATACAAAAAGATTTTTCTTCCTCTCTTTCTCTCTCTCTCGCAACGTTTTTGTCTTTCCCAGTATGCTGTACTAGTAAAAAAAAGTAACGCAATCCTGGGCGATGCTATGCCGCTGCTGCTGCTGCTGCCATTGATGATGATGATGATCCTGCAAGTACTTTTGTACAACTTGAATGTGTGGTATGTAGGCTGCCGTGTATAATGTGTGGTAGTAGTCGTAGTAGTAAGTAAGCGGCAGCAAGGCTTTTTTGGAGAGAAAATGAAAATACTTTTTTGGCTGGCCTAGTTCTTCTTTGTATCGCATTAACCAAAGTCGAAGTACAGCAGGCGAAAAAAACGTTAACAAATTCCTTTTGGAAGAAGAGTGAAATGTTTATTAGAATGCCGTGTTGTTAGTGTATTACCACAGTTAATACTGCTGCTGCTGTTGTTGTTTTGTTACTGACGATGACGACGACGACGACGAGGACGATAGCGATGACGATCGTCATCATGATCATCATCATCCTGTCAGTCGGTAAAATGCTGTCGTAAAGTAATCTCCTTTTTTGTTTCTTGGCTGCTGTTGATATTGCTGCTGTTTGATCGCATGTCCTCTCTGCTGCTGCTGGTACTCGAACCAGCTCGATACGGGTTACCATTATGGTAATAATTTGTACGAGAAAGAGGTAAAGGCGGGGGAAAGGAAGCAGAAAAAATAAGAGGAAAAAATTCTAGGGATTCCTTTCCGGACGACAACAGTATTGCGAGACGCTGCAGCAGCATCAAGTAAAAAAATGATGAAGCTATTGAGCAATTACGTCAATTTGTTTCCCGTTTTTCCTGTTGGCTCTGGAGGGTTTGTGGAAAGAATGGGGGATTGTCCCAGAGAGAGGAGAGAGAGAGAGAGAAGGATAATTTAGTAAATGGACACTTAAAAACAAAAGCATTCAATTATGGTTTATATGTCTGCCAGTAAATTTAATGATACCCATACATATACATACACACATTCACATTCCCCATACGACAGATACACAACGTCTTTCGAATAAAATTAGAGGTGACTGGCGACACTGTGTGAGGAACAAACAAGGCCAGGAAAAAAAGATATACGAGCAGTCAAAAAATTGTGGCTGCACTTGGCTCACTCTATTTTACGGGAAACTCTTTTGTTTTTGCCATTTGACACGAGCGCCAGACAAGTTTGTTTTTTCTTCTGCTTCTCTCTAATGAGATCTAATGTAGTTTTGTCTCTGGAACAAAAACAAGTTTATGGGTATCACTTTGTAATGGGGACAAAAAAGTGTATAAAGAGAGGGTGAGAGAGAGAGGAAAAAGTTTGGGAGGAAAGTGGGGTTTCACCTTTTTTTCCGTAACCAGAAGCGCGCCGCATCATCCATCACCATTAGCGTTATAATGGAATGCGCACTTACATCAGCCTCTCCTCGTGTTGTAACTGGAGAGTATAAAGAAAAATGAAAATTGACATTGTTACGAAACAAAAGTGATTCGAGGGAAAGAAGAAAAATGAGGAGAAGAAAAAGTAAACCCATTTCTCTCTCTCCCTCTCTACCTACCTCTCTTCTCTTGCTGATACTTGGTTTATAAATTTGCTCTACTCACGGAGATTATGTTACCCAGGCGTGCCGGATTACCTACAGGCCTGCATTCTTGGACGAGCAGTTATTATGTAAAATATTTGGAAAGGAGTAAAAAATAAAGAGATAGACAAGAAAATGATGACAATGAAAAGATGAAGTTGTTCCAAAGTTGTTCACTTTCCTCTGCATAAAAACAAGCTAATGTGGCCTGCATATGTAACCCCATCACAACACATATGCACACCCATATGTGTAGACAGGACCGACCTCCGGCCTGCAAGTTCATAATGGAGCATTATTATTAATAATATGTAAAGTTGAAACTACTTCTTGTAGTCTTTGGCTCTTTCGAGCAAAATGAAAAATGGAAATGGACAAAGTTTTTGCACTTCTTGGGTGTGTGTATGTTTGAAAGGGAGAAAAGGGCAGGGCTAGCTCTGTTTTCTTGAGAGATGCTGTGTGGAGTTTAGATAGTGTCTTGCATGAAACAAGAAAATCTTTGGGGAATTTTTTTCATTGCTGCTGCTGCTGCTGCTGTTTTGTGGATGGTGATTTGATGGTGATGAGGATGATTCACCAGAAAGTAGAATGAAATTTGCCTAGGCACTCTCTCTCTCGTTCTGGTCATTATTACAAAGAAAGAAGCAAAATGGAAGAAACTAGTGCCAAAATGATATGCAGGTATATGCTTGTGCTGTCTTCTCTGGTGTCCATCTCATCACCCACTAGTGTTTTACTCTCGCATGTAATATGCATGAGTCTTACAAAGTAGTTGATCCCCCTCTGTTCTGCTCCCCCTCCACTTCCTCCTTCCCCCGTGTACGTGGCTGTTGTGAGTTTACAACGAGACAAGTGAATGGAGAGAAACTGAGAGAGAGATAGAGAGAGAGAGAAGAGATTTTTTGTTGACTTTGTTGATGAAGAAGAAGTAGAGAGGATATGGATGGATGGACGGAAGAGTGAGTGAGTGAGGAGAAGGATTTCAGCATGGATTACTCTTGTTTGTGTTCTATTTTCTAAATTAAATAAACAAACACACGCGTGCACAAACACCAGAAACCAGAGAGAGAGAGAAAATATGCTAGTCGAGCAAAATAGCAGAAGAGAGAAAAAAAATACGAGAGAAAAAACCAAATCAAGAGTAAATCTTGTTTGGATGGATAGGGATATACCTTTGACGTACGGTATGCAGGGAAGAAGTGAATGGAATTTACAAGTTTGCTGTTGAAAACTCAATTTTATAGTTTATAGAGAGGAAAATAGATGAAGCCATTGCCGTGCCTTCCTCTTAAATACATCGTGATTCGTGAAGGTGGTGGGGTTTGACGAACAGAGATGACAGTGCGGAAAAGCAGGAGGTTTGGAAAGCTTAAGAAATACTAGGGTAAAAATTGTAGTATTTTTTGTTGTTTTGTTTTTTCCTGGTGGAGTTTAGCTCATTACTGTGTTTGCCATTTTTGGGGGAAAAGGAAAAAGAAACATGATGAGTGGAGGACTATATGTGTACTGGATTAATCTTTTTTAATCTAATCCAATATTTTTTCTGAGGGAACGTGGTAGAAAAAAGTGTGGCTGGAAAGGAAATGTTATTTTTAGAGGTAGGTATCTCTTTATTCGTATGGGGTTTCAAGTGGAATCGTCGTCATCATCATCTGGGCTGTGACTGCATATAATTTATGGAATTCCTGTGTGTTTTAAAAAGGGATAAAACTTTTGATTGGATTGGATTTGTGTGCGGAAAGTAGTCTTTGGGAGTCTCTGAGGAATGATGAAAGTGATGACGAGATAGCAGCAGACCATTTAGGCATCACATGGATTTATGCATCTTGTAACATGTACGGAGAAGACAGCTAAAAAGCAATGGAGGGAGAGGGAAGGAGATGCACGTTGTTATAATACTATGAGAGCACGGCGTACGTCTGAGTATCTGTAGCCGTCCGTGGAAAGGTGGATTAGCAATTAAAAGAAGAAACAAAAGTGTTGTCAATATTTGCAAAAGGTTACGCTTTTCTAGTTTTGTTGATGCCTAACTACAAACTATAACATAATTGACGAACATAAAGTTTGAATTTTTACCAATATTGAGTTTGTTATTGTACATGCGGAAACCAGCTGGAATACTACGCCACAACGAAAATATTTAAGTTAACATTAGACCTCTAAAATGCCAGTTGATAGGTACCGGATGAAGAATGATTCCGAATAATATTGAATACATGTTTTACCGTTTTGCCAGTGAAGTTGAGCGCTACTTCCGATTTCCTTTTACAACGTAAAATTCTTGCTATTGAGAAAGTATAAAAGAAGCCATAAATACCGTTGAATGCATCGATTCCTCAACAGATAAATACTGCCAGTAGTGTGCTTGGTTAAGTAGTAGATATATGATGCCTGCAACGTTTGCAACGTTATAGCTCCTCGCATCAACAAAAATAAAAATTTGTTTCTGTCTTACTAAATACGCGTATACGAAATGCTTCAAACATCAAGAAAATTAAAGATATTAAGCAGCTTTACAAAAAACATGCTCATATTTAGTTTTCAATGATAGTGTACGACGGACCTACAGACAAAGTTGAAAATTGCATGTATTTTATGAGAGACCAAAATGCAACCATGTGTGTGTTTGTCATAAGAGAAAAAACGGAATCCTGTGATTTTGGAGAAAAACAAGGGAGTTCACCAAACCCAAACATATGGATCCTTTCAACAGAAGAGTTGCAGAGAGTAAAAAAAAGTATAAAAAAAACTTGTTCGAGAAAGACATCCAAATTAATATGTACCAAAGTTCATGCATATTTTGTAAGAATGACACTTGATATGTCGAATAGTTGTAACGGTTATACACTTTTTTGAAAAGAGTGTTTTTCATGAGGCGAGGAAATGAGTTTTCTTTTTTTTACCAGCCACTTTTCCCCCAGGAATATAAACATATTGCAATTATTATAAATGGATGTGTAGGGGCCGTGAAGGGGCAAAACATAATTTATTAAGCCACCTATTTTCCCGTATACCTAGGAAAACTGGAACCAGACGTTTTACAGGAAAAAGCAGAGAATTTCGTAAAATGGAAGGACAAGTGCCATGATTGCATTAGCGCTGCTCAACGATCGACGTACTCCAACTGTTTGGAGTGAAGAGGTATGCCAGTAATGTAACGCCGTGTTTGGGGGATATATAGTAAATTGGAAGAAACGTAACAAGTTCATTTGGAGTAACCGTGGTGGAATTATGTTTTCACTCAGTTTTCTTGCTGTAGACGGAAACAGTAGTTCAGTGGCACCATGTACATGTATGTAGATCATAGACAAACGAGGAGGATGATCATACACAGTTATGATGTATGGCCAGTGGGATGGACCGTTTTTGCTACGTTATTTAACGGACAGGACGGTATAAAACAACAATATGACGGTTAGGCTATTTTTATATTTTATCAAGTCTAAAATATAAATACAAATATACTGTATTGCTGAGACGTACTCGGTTAGGTACAACTAATCAGGTAATTTTATTTAGTGGTACCTGGTAATAAGTCGGGCATAATAACTCTTTCCGTATTATATCTGAGCTAGTGAAAATGCTAGTTTGAGAGAGAGAAAAAATGTTGTGCCCGGAAGGTAGTTTGTATAGGATATGATGTAAATTTACCATAAATACAGTGCCCCCTAAATCATGAATCCCTTATTTATAATGCGTTCTCTAAAATACAACGAATGTATACGAACCTGTTCTTTGGGAGTCTGTGAAACTAAATCTTGGATGTAAACCACCCCATCCTGTGAGAACATTTGGTAATGGTTTTTAATACCGGATTGAAAGGAGATACTATGTATATATCTGCGAATACTTGAGTTAAAGCCAATTTATTATATATTGGTCAAATTCTGTAAGCTTAAGGAGTTTAAGATAGGACATATGCATTTACTAATGATTAAATAATACTTAACACACTTCCACATTTCATTGTCTAAAAGGGAGAAAAGCGGATCTTGTCTAGCAGAAACAATTTAGACATTGGATTAGACAGACCAGTGCATGTCTTTATAATTAAAACAAACTCGGTGAGATTAGTAAGCACGATTCCTTCTATTATCCTGAACTTGAAATATTCAATAATATCCAATGATTTATGCTGCAAGAGTGGAAATAAAAAACAAAAAACTAATAATAACAGCAGTTTACTAGTATTTCTTTTTTTATTTGCAAAGTGCTGCATAATCTATAAAGATTTTCACAACAATAATTGCAATGTGTAATAATAATAATCTAGTGGTGTGGCAGATCATTGATTTTAAGTTTTTTTTTATCGGCGTTCAAACTAAGCTTTTTACATCTGGAAATAATATATTTTGACTCATTATGGGCATGGGGTCTTGGTCCTTACATTAAGGAAGGGAAATGATTGGGTCAAATGCTACACAGACATCCCATTAAACAAGAATGGAAGCCGAATGCATTACAAAATTAAAATTTACCCTAACCATCTTCCAATTTTCTTTGTTGTTGACTCGTGTATCGTTTGTAATTCGTATCGCAACAACTCTTGTTTGGCCTGGAAAGTGTGTGGGCTAAAGTATTCCTGACAACTTCACGGTTAAGTTGACCATCCGTTTTTGATGACTGTGACGGGTTATATCTGAGTGTAAAGCGTTAATGAGAAAAAGTTATTTTGGCGACAAGCATAATGATATGTATGCGGTAAGGAGAGTAGTAACTGAAAATGGTAGAATCCAATGGTTTCAATGCGTTTCACTTATTTTAAAATGCACGAAAGAACTCACACAACTTTCTAGTTTTTCGTACTTTATTGTCATTTTTCGTTGGTTTTGCCTAATTACACATTTACATAATATACCGGATATCATAATACATACCATACACAAGGCTCACACTCATGGATAGGTTATCTCGTTGTATAATTTTTCTTTTTTCTTTGTTGAGGTACTATTGAAGCAGCAGCCGTTACAAATCGCCTGTTGTTCTTACAGCTAAATAACAAATACATATTACATACCGAAACCAGCGCGGTTATTCTAAAAGCATCTCCACAAAACTCGAATTTCTATAAAGCTTTCTTTCCTGTGCTAATTATTTCTAGAGGCACGATGACACCGCATTTTCCGCCTCTGTTGCCTGCAACGCTTCACAAAACGACAAACCAGGCGTCACCTCTGACATTACTACAAGACAAAGCGGAACAACAGAATTGGGATTTATTTTTTGGCTCTTCTCTGAATAACAATGCCTTTTGACAGGATCGGATGGTAGTTTGGTACGGATTTCCCTTATTGAAACCACCGTGAAAAACTGGGACAACATCTGAGGCTGAGGTGATAGGGAACATAAGTTTAATGATCTCTGCTGCACCTTCCAAAACCATATCGGCTTTTAGTTTTATGTCAGCGCGGATTCACTCATTTTCAAAATAATTGTACCAAAAGAAACTGAAAAAAAACGAGGGAGAAAGAGCGCGCGTAACAATCAAGATTTGCACAGCGATACGGAATTGGGATGTGGAACACATTTTTCAGGAGTAAACACATGTACCATATCAACCTTCCTATCTATTTTTATAAGAAAAAAAGTTCGCACTCTACAAACCATTAACCTTAAAAATGACACAAAAAACATCGTCGTAGGTAATACATAAGGTAAAAGTACAAAAAAATCAACAAGGGTAACCGGGTACAATAATTTTCTTCTAGTGTACGTGCTAAATGACAAAGTGAAGAAAACGCGTTTTAAATTACATCGTCATTTACAACGTACATTTAAATGTATAACCTTTATAGTAGATATTGTGCAACCGTTCTGAAAAAAGATCAATGTATAAGGTTCTTGTTCCTTAAGAGATACATATATATTGAGCTTAGTACAATTTCTTACAACTTAACTTAATTGTATCTTATTCCAATATGATAACAGGGTAGATTTATTGTCAAAAACTACGTCCGGTACATAAAAGGTTATCCAGTTTACAACGCTGAATCTACGTAAAAATACAAATTGATGTGACTAGGAAAACTTTTTGAGTAATGATGTCGCTGCCGTTATGTTGTTCGTACATGTCCATAAATTGTATCAGCCGTGTATTATTATTACACATGTGGCGGTTGTAAACTTTGCCTGCTTTTTTATCATTGAAAAGTAGCTATCTACGCAAAAATGTGACATGTATAGTGTTTATGTGCGTCTCTGTGATGACTCAGTTTTCAAACAATTCGCTGAATTACAGAGATAATTTGATATGGTTCCCAAAAATAATGGCTCTGATGCGAATAGGGATTTTTAAATTAGGAAACGGGATAAGCGAGAAAGTAAGTGAAGCACACTACAGCGGAGAGACAATAAGACGACGCATAAAATACAGAGACTGGGAGACAAATTGATAGGAAGTGAGATAGAGAAAAGGGGATGGGCACATGGTTTCGATTTCGATAAGTCGTCAGCGAGTGATGGATTAATTGACTACTAACTTTCTCTGTGTAGCGTATTTATTTAGAGAGTTGCTATTACATTTACTAGCGAGTAATATGTACTTTTTAAATTTTTTCCCTCTGAGTTCTGTTGTTGTTTATCTTTCTCCTGAAGTATTTCAATTATTGAGGTTTTACTTTTATTGCTACTAATGTGTCGAACAAAATATGTGAGGAGAAAAAGTGTGTTTGCTGTTGTATACAATAAGTGGATGTATGACATTATTACATTTCACTAGTATAGTTAGTTTGTGCAGCTGCACATTCCTTTACGAGTACGATACAATAAGGCTTGAGAAAAGAACTTGGATACGCAGTTCTGCACGAAGGAAACAAAGAATTCCTGATTTATGTATTTCTGTCTTTCTTGGCGGTTTATACTTCACTTATTAGAAGAGCTACTATTTATATTATTATGTTGTGGTAAGGGTATGTATACCTTGATTGTTTAAATACGCAGCTGCTACTATGTATATGTAATAAAAATTAATTCTACCAGTTTCCCGTAAACTATACATTGAATAAAGTAAGCATTATAATGTACACTAGTTTAATATAATTTAAAGGATAGTATTACCATATATGCTATATCGATCATCTGTAATAATGATGTTCTTTTTAAGGGTAACCAGACCTTCCGAAATGTTCCCGGGCGTTGTTTAACAAACACTATTGCTGACGACTAGACTATTTAACTAGTAATACAGATGGTTTTCTTCAAGGAAACGCTTATAACCCAATTTAGAGAGGTCAGAGAGGTGATTATGGGGGACTTTGTGCCGGTTTCGGGTGACTTTTTGTGTATACAATTGAAGCAACTGTAAGAATTGACAAGAGAAAAAAATTAAACGATATGGTAGCAAACTTTGCCAATAAAACAAATTAAAATTGATGTAATAGCATGGACAGTGGAATGGAGGTAATGAAGGGGAGAGATTTCCTTGACTGGATGCAGGTTATGGTGCTTAAAGTGATAGAGGATAGGATAATGGGGACTCTTTCTCCCGTCCACGTTCCGCAGTTCTATGTGTGGTTAAAATGCTTGCAAAAATAAACATGACCATGGTACACCTGACTTGTCATACCTGATAACAGTAGTTTTGTTCACTCAACTTTTCCCTGGGCGGCTTGACTCTTTCTACGTGCGGCCCAGCCTGTAAGAAGGAATTTAATTATTGTTGACTTTAAATATTAAAGCCGCAGAGCATCAATATAAAACTGAAGAGATGTCATAATCCGGAACAATTGCATGTAGTACTGAAGTTGTGCATAATAAATGAAACGGTACGGTCGTAGCTACCTAGTTAGACTGATTGTAAACATAAATGGCAAATTAAAAAGTGGTGTAACTTGTCACCTGTGTAAATTTGTTTCTTGGGTGGAGTATACTGTCCATGGGTATTCACCTCGCCCACCACCTTCACTTTAAACGGACTGTCCTTGATTTCTTCTCCGTTGAACTTCAAGGTAAGGTCGTAATTTCCTGGCGCGTACGGTGTCCACGCCACGGCAATATCCCCATTTTCTTGGTGATCAAAATCAATTTCTGGCTCAGAAGGTCCATCAATCCCCACAGTCAGTCCTTCCACTACTTTCTTGCCTTCTTTGAATTCCTCTAGATATACGGTGAACCGGCACTTCGAACCTAAGAGTTATGTTCATTCAAATTACATTATATAACACAGACGAAGATAGAGTATCACCTAGTCGGTTATTTACGTAACTTAAATTATGAAAACCTTTTTAGAGGCTTCAAAAATATACAAAAATTTTGTTCTTGACTCAGAACCAAATCTAATCATGCGAACTTAATAACAGTGCTGAATTCCAATTTCACTAGCGGACTTCCAAAAGCTCTATATATTAAAAATTCCAATGACCTTTCCAACAGTAGAACGACTCAAAACATAAGAAGTATAGGAATGTATAGTCAAAAACATTCAGCAGACATTTTTGTCACTGTAAAAATGGCACGCTATTATATCAATTTAATCGGTTTCTCCCGCCCACTCGCGAGCATGCAATAATTGATTTTAAACGAATGGCTTATTTTCATCATCATCGTCAATTCCCAAACTGCCAAATTGTAATCGTAACTGCAAAATAGTAAAGGATACTTGCATCGCAAGGTCTTTCTGTCTCGTTATCTGCAACATTTCTCTCTCACCCTACTATGTACAAATAAAGCGCTGCTAATGTCAATCACGATCATGGGGCCTGATGGTGCTTCGCTGTCATCAGTATTTAGGAAAATAGAAGACAGACGCAGTTATCATTATTATTAGTGAACTTGACGCAGGCATGCCATAGGCATGCCAGTCTCCCGATCTCATCGAAAATGATCATTTTCACATTCACCACGACACCACAATGGTGTGGAAGAAAATGTGGAAGGAAAGTCACAAGAAGAAGTAAATTGTGGAAACTGAAAAGTTTGTCTGTTGATGTTGATGGGTGTCTGGTTGGTAGGCAGAAAGAAAATATACATTGAGAGAGACAGAGGGAGAGAGAAAAAACATTGGAGTTTTCTTACGAAAGGAAGACGACAGTTCTCTAGAAACAAGTTGAATGGAGGGTGATGGGAGGAAAGAGAAATAAAAAGTTCGTGTTTTATATTGCCGTACATTTTTTTGCTCAAACTGATACGTTATTGATGTTGATGGGAGTGAAGCGATGATCACGATGATGATCTTCCACTCTATCACCACCACCACCGCCACCACTACCAACTACCAAGACCACAAAAATGCAGAAAAAAGTTTCATTCAAGTTATCGCAGTTCGCAGCTACCTAAGATTGTAATGGTGATATGATACGTTCTTTAAAAGGGTATTTTTGGCACACCAGTTGTGCATGTCAGCAGAGGGGAAAAAGATGAAATGGAAGCTGACGTTTTAATATGTTGTTGCTGCAGAGCTCTAAGAGCCACAATAATTTTGTAATAATAATAAAAACCGAGTAGGTCTGTCTGAATGTGCGTTTCAAAAAGCGTTGTATTTCCATAAAAATGTGAATGGCAATAAAAAAAACTTTATGGGGCAAAGTGTATTTTTATGGAGAAAGGGGAAATGGAGTGATAAACAAGCAATAATGGGAGTAATAGCTTTAAGATAAAAAAAATATGAGTATAATACTCACAGAAAATAAGGTAGTAGTAATGTTGGCCTGTCTGGAAATGAAATTTGTGTAAGTACGCAAATTTTACGATTATACGGGATGTTGATATAGTTTAGTTGGTAAATAAATCATAATGGATTTGAATTTTGCAGATGAATTTTGAAAAAAATGAGAAATCGCACAGGTTGTACGAATGTCGTATTTAAAGATGAAAGTTTTGCTACTTTCTATTTTTCTATTTTTATCGAAAAAAATGTTTTGAAATTTATGTGAAGGATGAATGGTTAATGGAGGAGAAGGAATTCAGATTTTAAAATGGAACAAAAAATAATGTCCGTTGTTCTTTCTTGGGATGTCTGTTTACATGCCGGTTTTACCAAAAGTAATGTTTTACTTGTGGTGGTGTGGGTGGGCGTTCACAGAGGAAAACAGTAGTAAAGTTAATGGTGTGGCAGTGTTTGTTTGCATTTAAGAAGACAGAAACATTGCACCAGGAGTAACAAGCCCACAGCCAAGCAAACAGCAACAACAAAAAATATTTCTGAGTGAAATGGACAGATGTGGACAACAGCCGGAGTGGTGATGGCATATGGCGTAAAAATTGTGTTAAAAATTTTGCACACCTAAAAAATCGATGTAGTACTGTGTACGTGATGTGGCAATAAAATGTAAAAATGTGACAACTATTTTTAAAACGACAAAAATATTTTTTGTAAATGTTTCTCCACGTAAAAGTCCATAGACCCTCCTCGTATGTCACACGAGAAAAACAATGATGGTAACCACAAAAATGCGTGTATGTGTGTGTAAGTGTAATTCCATTAAAACGACAAGTTCTGTGTGTTTAGTGATTCTAAAGACTAAAGTGTCTAATAAAAAGGATATACAAGGGTTTAATACTCTTTTAGTACTTGTACAAGACAAGCAATGGTACATGTTTGTAAGATTTTTTCTCTGGATTTTTTATATTATCTGGCGACATGTTTATGATTCCGGAAGAGAAAGATTTTCGTCCGGATGTTACTGTACAGAATTCGAAAGGAGCATGCGGAGAAACTGAGAAACTTGGCGAATAACAGGAGAATCGACAAAAATGTATACGTCATGATAAGAATCAAACAATAAGTAGATACAACGGGATAAATAAGAAGTAAACAACAAAAGGCAATACATCGAATGTTGAAATTGTAAAGGTAAAGGTAAGAATTTTATAAAACTTCAAAATTATGTTTTGTTGTAATCAAAGTTGAAGGAATTAAACGTCGTACAAATATTAATTGCTACCGACTGCTCTAAATAAAATAGAAGGTGGAATCATTACTCAAGCGATAATCGACGAAGGAATGAAAGTGTACAACAAAGTAAAAAGTTTCATTTATTGACGTCTGTTTTGATTACCTGTAATCCCAAATGTAAGACCTCCTCCATGTGCTTCAACGGTCGCCATCCTACGTAACAATGTCCTTATGTATTTTCTCTCGACTGTCTTCTTGAAATTTCTCTGTAAGAAAACCTGATCCTCAGCACGCACTCAATTGTAAAAGTGTAAATAAAGCAGGCACAAAACCACGCACCAACGACCAAGCTTGACTTGTTTGTTCTCCGCTTGTTGGTTCACAACCAAATCCTTCTAAAATTACTACTGCCACCTCAGTTCAGTTAACATTTCCCCAGAAGAAGGGTTTGAAAATGTTTTATCTGAATTTGCAAACTATCACTTTCTTTCAGGAATTTCCAGCCCAGTTCAGTTAATGTGCCAGAATCCTTTTAGAAAATTTCTCAGAGAAGAAGCCAGCAGTGTAATAACAGAGTGCGTACTATTTCCGGCAGCCACTTTCTCAAGGGACGCGTACTCGTAACCCAACAGTTAAAACGAACAAAGACTTTTCTCACTCAGCACCACACACTATAGTATTTTTTCGCTGCTATTTTCCCCACGACTCCTGTCGCCTTTGTCTCTCTGAGGAAAATGAACTGCTCGCTGGGTAAGCTATACTGCTTTGCTGGTTCTGCTTTCGCAGAAGACAAAACAAAATACTTGTTCAATCTCGGGCCTAGCGTGCTACTTATAATATATAGCCCCTTATCACCCTTGCTTTTTCACCTACCACCACTCCAAAACCAATCGTTTATGCTCGTCGTAAGTATGTACTACTGGGAGCATGCATATTCACACAGTTTAAAAAAAAATGTTTCATCTCTCTATCAAACGATGATAATGTGTAATCGTAACAACGTGGTAGGATAATGTCATGCAGTGTGGGAAAGAGAAAAAAATGTTGATATGCCGAGAATAGGAAAAAGATTATTATCTCGGGTGATATTATAGTAATAATACACGTAACTGCGCTGTATTCGTTACACGCCGTCATTCTGCAACCACCCTACGAGTTTAACTAGAGCAGTAGCAGTAGTGGTAGTCGTAGAATATTTTTGGGCGGATGACACTCCAACTCGACACAGTATCAACGATTTCCTGAGAAATGTACATTTATTGGTAGCTATCCGATCTTTCTGAAAGATCGGGATTATTCTATGATATGATCATCATCAACGAGATATATGTGTCCACCCCGCTGCACAAAAATATTCTCTTACACACACGCTCACGAGACAGAAATATTTTTCCCCTGAGAAAATAAAACAAATATGCAAAAAGTAAGTGGTACGTGGGTGCATTGAATATGTGGTATAGTGTGTGTGTGTGTGTGTGTGAGAGAGAGAGAGAGAAAGAAGCAGATATAGAGAATAGAAGAAGAATGGAGGCAACAACAGCTCGATTCAATAAACACATTAATTTTGGGGGAAGTGCAAATATGTTAAAGGGGACTTTTCCTTTTTATGATTTGTGTTGAAATAGGTGGTAAAAATAGGATATTATAAGGGGGAAATAGCAGTGCTGTGGTATAGCACGGGTGGAAAACAGGCTGGAACAAAAGTTGGTAATATGATAATAAGCATATGTTTATGAAAAACTGATTATGCGAAATAAAATTATTAATGTGATTTTGAGCTTAAGCCAAGTGTGGCAACTGTTATCGAATTACCCGAGAAAGGGGAATTGGAGGTTAGCTTTAGCTAGCAAGCGTTAGCTGGCAAGAATACTATTGTTTGACTTTGCATTATTACAAGGATGTAAAATGACAGGTCATGACAAACTGACAGTACGTGTGACAAATGATTTTAATAAGGGTTATCGAGTAAACTTCTTGAATTAGTCGTAACACTTTTTGGTTCTGAAGAAGGATGAACATCAAACATTAGATCCATATAATACTTTGACATTATCTAAGAACAACATGACACCGGCACAGGAAAATGTGCTATTTGGAGAAAGATTATTTTTAATTTTTTTTACAAGATTCCCTGGTATAATCAATCAGTTGTACGATTAGATTGTAATGTCAGATTATTTTACACAGGGAGTGTAAATTAAAGTACCGCTACTAGTCCAGCTACAATAATGTCACCCGAACAACTCTCTAATACCATATCCAAAACCAAAAGAGTTGGGCGCAAAGTACTTACTATATTTTGTTTCTACATCTGTCCCTGCCCTGCTTCGAAAAAAGGAAAATCCTCCTGTCTTCCAATAAATTTAGTTTATTTCTAATCCTCAATAGACAAGATAAAATCTATATATTAAAACTAATCCCTTTGATGCATTTTTCTCAGTTGCATGCAACTTCACTTCAAAGACTTTGGAAAGAATGAGGTTGAGGAGGAGGAAAAAGAAACAAGTATACAGAGGAAAAGTAATATAGAATGATAATATTACGATTAGGTGCACTAATAGAATTTAAAAGTAAAATTAGTCACTTCCTTATTACGACAATGATAAGCCAATTTGATAAGTATTTCCCAAAAATTGCGAGGTTTAAAAATATTAGTATGCCTTTGTACAATTGTTTGTGCATAATACCTGCTGTAATATTATAAGAAAATACGGTCACAATATTTAAAAAAGCTGCCCCATCCTCCTATCACATTTAGTGGTTTGCACCAGTTCCATTTTTTGTAAATATTTGATTTTTTCTTGAAGTCGATAGATTAGACAAAGTTTCTTTTTTTTATAAAAAAAATGTAAAATACACGTTGCATGGAAAGGGCGCAACAGGCTGGTTGGTAGACTACTGGCTATAGGAATGTAGGTATGCACAATGTACATAGCTTTCAGTTTTTTTTGGCCTAACTGTAAATCTCTGTGTCCTTTTTGGAAAACGGCTTCCGTCTTAAATAAATTACTTTGTCTATCGACTCTGCTGCCTGTCTTATATTTTTTCTACGGTAAAGTGCCTTTTCTACACATTAGATATGCTATCATTGGACACTGCCGTATTTCACGGTGAAGCTTCTGCCGATATGATTATTTATCTTTTAAAA
This sequence comes from Callyntrura sp. NNG-2020, assembly GCA_027744055.1. Lineage (NCBI taxonomy): Eukaryota > Metazoa > Arthropoda > Collembola > Entomobryomorpha > Paronellidae > Callyntrura > Callyntrura sp. NNG-2020. The sequence goes on from JAHZNE010004986.1 coordinate 30,668, forward strand.
TAAACTTTTTTCTCCGTCTTTTCTCTCCGACAAAAAAATGCCATTGAGTAAGCAAAAGATAAGAAGTCTGTTTTGCAGAAAAATTGTTATTGATATTGCTACAAAACTAATAATATACGCCTGTTGTGTACACTAGAATACATGCCCTCAAAAAAGAGGAAAAAATTGAACCTGCGAATGTGATACGAGTGCCAATATAGTACGAAAACGTATGGCGCACAGTGAACTGTATTTACATTTTCATTTTCTCTCAGTTTTATTTTCCCAAAAATAATTTCAATATCAACCATAAAACTGTTTTCCTTTGACAGGATCATCGCTCATCATTCCCATATCGGTTATTGATGGAAACATCATTGAGTATCGAATTGGCAATATCAATCCATGTTCAATGTCGTGTGTACATAACCTTTAACTTTATCTTTCTAGACAGATTATTATAACGAATAAAATGACGACGGGAAGACGACGATGACGAAACGGTAGAACCATTGCACCAACAGAGATCTGCTTCTACTTAATGGTGGAGTCTATGCGCCATTTTTCGCAGGGTCACAGTCAAGATTGAGTTGCAAGAGTGTACCAGTGATAGTAAAAACGCAGAAATGAGCGTACAGTACATAGAAAAGATATCGGAAGGAAGAATCGTCATAAAATAAAATTTTATAATGACAAAAATGTGTTTTTTTCTACGTAGTTCATTTTTTCGGAGAAATCGGGGGAATCCGGGAAACGATGATTATCGTAATTCATAATAAACTGTAAATGTGGTAGAGTTTGAAAGAAAACAAGTTTTCTTGAACTTTATTTGCAAAAAACAGGAAGGTATATGTACTCACACTCGTTCATAGACAGAGAGAGAGAGTTCAACATCGCAGGGACGATATCGAATTTCTACTTTTTCGATGAGAAATGAGTTCCTGCTGCTGGTTATATACGAGAAATAAAAAATACGTTGTTCGCATAGATGACATGTTCGTACCTATCTCCTTCTCTGGCTGTTCGCTTTTTGCATGCTTTCCTGCGTACATTGAACAGGAATTTGGAAAATGGCAAGCATAAATAAAGTGTGTGTCTTAACACTCCTCATCATCCGTCTCAGCTTCATCCACTAGGGAAAGTTGTGTAGAAGGGGAACATGAATGATAAAATGGGATATGAAATATCCCGTAATAATAATCATAATAAATGGCACGTCTTTCTGGCACTAGCATTGACGATGGTATGGCTGGCTTGTACATAAGGATTGGAAAAGGCGGAGAAAAAAGGGAGGAAGTGCGACGACACTGAAGCGTATGAACATAATTTTTTATATAATTTTACTTATAATTTGTTACATTCGTAAATACTGGGGATATAGCTGGGATTATGATCTGTGGAAGGAAAAAGAGTGAGATTTGCCAAAATATAAGGCATTTCTTGAAATTGCCGTACGAAATTATCAATGCACCATAGAATCGGCGAAATGTGTGTAGAGATGAATAGGAAAAAGAATGTAGGTATGTAGACCGGTTTTCTCTTGCAAAGAAAAAAATCGGGGGAAATGGCTCAATAAAAATGTAGGTAGGTGTGCGCGTATGTTTTCTTTTCATAAAGTATCAGGTTGTCAAGCTGCTACTTGAACGTTTGAATGGTACAGGTATCGAATATCATACGCGGGATGATGATGATGCTCCTCGTGAACTTTATTTGGATAGTGGATTATTTATAACCTACAACGAAGGGCAGCGGCACTCAGCAACTACCTAAAGTTGAACGTGATATTCATTTGAATATTTGATACAACCAAGAACTACGGCAACTTGGGCTTGAGACAGGGGGAAAATGAACCGTGGAAGTAGATTGGATGAATAAATGGATGTGTAAACAATGGCGAAATGAAGGGGATTTTGAAGATTCGGTTCCACCATTGTGTTATGTAGGATACTCAACATTCTGCATACATTTTCTTACTAGATCGTATTAATGGGGGATCTTCAAAAAGAAAAATGGAAAAATACGTAGATTGAGCAACTGATCCAATCAAGATTACAGGCACAGTGAGTACGTAGACATTTAAGATTTAACCTTGGGTGACTTGAGTCCCCTTTTGTGTTTCTTCTTCAAAGAAAGAAATCCTCGGAGCACTGTCATATCTAAACCAGAATATCAAGCACATTTCACATTTTTTTGTGCTTTCCCTTTTCTCGTTAGACGTTTTTACATAGTGGAAAGTGAAATTGTAAACAACTTTGTACGCTAAGAATGTGGGTTTCCAGACACCTCACGTCCACTTTTGAAGCAGCTCCCATCCTTCTTTTCTTTAACTGACTGTCGTCTAAGAAAAGGATTTATGCCTTTTGTAATGGCAGCACCGGGACAAAAAGAACACATGAAAAAGGTTGAAGTATGTGACCTGTTTGGAAAATTTTAAACATGCTTTCTAAAAAGATAAATGTATAAAAAAGAATAACATTTTATCCAAAGATCAGGAACAGCCTTTACGTTGGGAGAATTTTTCTTATTATGTCTGTCAATATTTTGAAACGACTCGTTTTAGTTTAAAAAGAAAATACCAAACTGCCATCGTTTATTTCTACTTTTCAGCGTTTGTCTAAATTCAGTCTACCATAATGGGGAACATGGGACACTTAATTAATTAATAATATACAAATAACACTACAACTCCCGTTAAAAATTACCGCTACTTAAGTAAATTCTGCTGATTTCAGATTATTGTATTAAAACTGTTATTATCAAAATAATATACAACTCACCACCGCTAAAAAAAACTAGAACAAAGCCATACATCCATCCCACCGCCGCCGCCTTTCTTTCACTTCGCATAACTCAAGCTCACACGTCTTAAAAAATGACACAAACGAGGGGTCATGAATTTAGCGACACTTCTAGTACTCCGCAGTTCTACAACTTAATGCCTCTTGAAACAAAAACAAGCCAACGACATCGCTTCCACATTACACGACCCTCTTCCCGAACATGAGTCATGAAAAAATAATAATACAAAAAATATCAACAAAACATGCAAAAAAATGCACACACAAGTAATATTACACAAAGGGAAACAATAAATTAGATACTTTTCCTTACCAAAAATTTTCTACGAGCGAGCGTATTATTTTTCCTTTTTCACAAAAAAACACACCCGAGCGAGAAGAAGAATAATGACAGTCAAATGGTTAAGATGCCGTCATTAGCTTCATCATCACCCGCACGTCCCCCAGAGACCAAAATATGAGCATAATATAAATACTAATACGGGTACAACAACAAAGCTGAAAAAAATCACTGTTGAATAAAATGCGGGAAAATTATTTTGAAAAAAAGAGAAAAAGTTTATCACAACAAAAAAGAAAAAATAAGAAAACATAAAACAAAAGACCTCGGAAGCTTGCAACAGAGCAGTAGATTACCGTATTTTTCAAAAAAATGCGCGCAAAATAATTCGCTCATCTTTTTTCTTTTTTTATCTTTGAAAATTTCTATACTGTATGCCTGTCTGTTACTTTTATTAACTTTTGTTTTTCCCTCTCCGCGCGGCTCTTGCTCCCCGGCTCCGGCTGGCGAGGGAATTTATGAGGTCGGTGCGCGGTGAATGCAAAGAACGACGTGAAAAATAGTTCTCTTTATTTTCGTCGTCCACCTCCTCCCACTTTTCTCAACAACACAGTTTGCATGTACATTAATTTTTTGTTGGCATTTGTGTTCACCCATCATCGTCATCTTGTGAAGAAAGGGAAAAGATCGCAAGAGTAGGAAACAGTGAAGCGAGAAAAAAGCTGTCACCGTAAAATAGGCAAATAAAATACCCATGTAGTGTAGGTAGACAACATTTGTTAGTATTTTACAAGCTGACTGCTGTAAGCTTACGTTGGAGAGATGGTTTGGCCTGATCCTGTCATTTTAAGAAGGAAGGAAAAAAGACGATGATTGCAATCTCTGGTCCTTATAATAATTTCCCGTGTAACTAATGGATCTTGTCTCGCTTTGCTGGTTACAGAGACTCCACCGCTGACGACACCGAGAGTGTACAAAAACTGCATAAATAATAGTACATTAGGGATGTAAGCGTTTGTTTGCAAATATTGGATGAGGTGTAGGAAAAATATGTAAAACTGGGATCTAACGTCAAAACCCAAACCGTCGCGTCATGGTGGTAGGCATAGTCGTGAGGAGAGATAATGAATGAGTCCCAGTGGTCAGGTGGAATAATGGCACGCAATCTAACAACTACGCATATTTGTATGATTCACAGCTGCACGAGTGGATCCTAGGTCGCCTATGACAACTCCGGGTTTTTGTGGCAAGATTAATTTCGTAGGAGAAGATTTATTAGAATTTTGTGTGAACTCGGTGGAAGAAGGTACACTTTTTAACAGTGTTCATTATTGTTCGAGGATGCGTAAGACGTAAGCTATTCAGCTTGTGGCGCATTTTTTTTGGAAAATGGAACGTTATTCACGTTTGTGTTGTTTTACCGTGCACGTGCAACCTTATCGTAGGAGAGTTTCATAACATAGTAAACAGCAAGCACCAGCAGGTAGAGGATTAATGAAAATATATACATTCGATATGTATATTGAATATATTACCCTGAATGTCTTTGCAAGATTCATAAAAAGTGAATCCAAAACAAAATCAACAAAATACTCATTACTGACCAAATAATTCCGAAAGGTTTCTGATACACGGATCTGATTTGTGGATTTGCAATGGATTCTTTTAAAATATATATACGACGTCAAAAGTATACTGCCAAGAAGGGGGTACTCCGAAGTATAAAGACAAATTCAATGAAATATATAATACTTCCTTCAAAAAGTTTAGGAAGTTTAGTAGCGTATCTAACTAAAAAGTCAATGGACTTCGTAGAAGGAGCTAAAAAAATAAAATTTTGCTTTCTACAGAAAGTTTTAGATTCTTATCTTGATAAAGAATTATTATTAGTGACAATTTTCCTTCCGTGCAATTGTTAGTAATGTTATGCATTCAATCAAGCAATACTGTGTACATCGGTTATATATATAACCATCCCATGTGAATGAAAAGTTTGCAACAGTTTTGCTTCTGTGCCTACTTGATGAAGGCTACAAATGTATCATATGATGGATTCGATAGGAAAATAAATTGAGGCTCATACTGTATCAGCTCAGCTCAGCTCAGCTCATACTGTAATGCTGGCAAAGTAACGAAGTGTCCGGGTGTATGTGCGCGTGCATTCACTTTTGGCGAAAGGTAAATTTATGGGATTGACACTGTGACACGCGGTGTTAAACGTAGCGTATCTGTTTGGTGGTAGTGTCACCAACAAGGAACATTGAAAATATGTATATTTAAACGCGAAAAAATAAATGGAAAGAGAAAGAGTGTGTGTGAGAGAGCATCAGCAAAATGAAGAATAAAGAATTTGTTTCTTGGATTCCATACGAGTTTCCCCCTGTCCAAGGTACATCCGGTACGGTACGGAGGCGGACAGAGATAGCCCAGAAAGTTGATAGTTATCAGAAATGCCGATGAAGCATACAATATTCACTGTTCATTTCCGTTTTCATTCATCTTTCTTTCTCTTCTCGCTCTGACGATGACAAAAAAGGACAACAGGTCGGGGGACAGCTTTACAGCATACCAACGCGCCAACGTAACGTTAGGGAAATGACTAAACCATTTCGTTGGAAACTCTCGCTCTCCCTTGCTAAGTGTCACACGTTTCTCAATTTATGGCCTTGTTTCTTGATGGAATGGAAGCTAATCTAATAATAAAGAGGGCAGCAGTACAATAAAGCATTCGTGGCAAAAAAATGTACGCATGGTTGTACCCCATTTTCTTGGTACTTATCGTCAATTAAAGAATATTTATGGCTGACTCATTTGGCGATAATACCAAAAAAGTGTCGCTGTTGTATAGATATGCACCAGTGGTTTCATTCGAATATATTTCACGCTGGTGCAAATCAATCCGAGCAAAAATCCAATTAGCACTTCCTCTCCCCGCGTGTATGCCCACACAATCACAATCAAACATTACTAAGCATGGTCGTGTGGTTCGTCGTTATCATCATCAAACGTCGGACGGATGTGTTTGCTGCTGCATTCTTCCAAGTAATGGCGAGTTCAGAAACTTTATTTAAGGTATATTTGTTGTGTTGTTGTGTCTGTTGTTTGGAAATAGTTAATTAGGCAAAAGCCAAATTTTGGCTGAATAACAAAATATATAGTGCCTGGTTTACTGGGAGAAAGAACGAAGACCGCCCACTATAATAAGTGAAAGCACCGCAAAAAAAAAGAGAACAACGGCTCACATTTAGTTGTTGGATTTTTTATGACAAGATTCCGCTACAAGATTATTCCGAGATGAGCTGATAGCGCAATGGCAATTGGCACACGCTTCTACTACCATTAGGACATACCAATCGGTCATGCAAATTTGGCAACTGATGAGTAAGTTAAGTCATTTCAATTTCGCCGACTTGGAAACTTGGACCAGAAACTGGCTTATTTTTTATTCGATTTCCTATGACGGCTATAAATGGGATTTTGTAGAAAACAAAACCCTAAGACGAACTACATTTACAGTATTAATGCATGCAAATATGATGATAAAGTACGGTATTGCATAAATTATGTTGTAACAAATGGTCACTGGCGTAGATACTGGCCTAAACTTGCTATGCTATACCTAGAGTCCAACAACGTGAACAAATTCTGTTATTTCTTTCAAACAAATTACAATATGCAATACAATCGTTGGTCTAGTGTAAATGATGCTATAGGATGGCATTTACAAAGCAGAAATAATGCTCCATGTTTGTAATCCACGATTGTCACTCTTTCATATGCTATGCATGTCTGCACAAAATATTTAGACCCCGTCGCTCATTTTATTTTTTCGGGCGCCATCACAATATGGCAAGCAACCTTGGTGTAAACAAAGTAGGAGGATTTGCCATTGCCATTTTGCCTGAGAGTGGATAGGGACTACACGGCCTTGACTATTTGCAATTTCCATTACCAACCTTCCAAATACACGGCGACGGTACTTCGTATTAGTACTTACAGATAACTTCAGCGTTGATTGGACTATTGTCCAGCGGAGTAAAATTATTACATTTCTTGTAAAGAATGTCAAGTATTTTGGTAGATAGACCGGAATGTGAGTGTGTTCACAAGTATAGCAGTATTTGACAAGAGAGTTGGAATGTCACAACATTTTAAAGTTTTAATGAGTCGAAACATCATCATTGGCGTACGGATACCAACAATTTTACACGCGCGCAACTGTTTGAGTGACATTTACGTAGCATAGCAGCTAGGCAAACTTTAGGTTAATGGTAATGGGTGTACGTGTCGCTTTGAGTCATTTTGCATTTTTACGGGATAAATAATATATGAACCGTTGATAAAAACGACGACAACGACAACGACAACACGAAGCAATAATAAAGATGTCTTTTCAAAGACTATTATTTCAGGATCAGCGGCAACACCAGTCCTACTGTTTTGATAGCAGCGTTTTTGTCTGAGAATGCACGTTGTCGCAGTTATGTGGGTGTTTCCGAGGAAATAGAGTTTAATTTCGGAACGGCTAGTCTAGTCATTGTAACGGAATTTTGATTGAAATTCACGTTACACAGGTTTGAACGCTTCTTGCCACTCGTAAACATATTAGAAGGATAGCGGACACAGGGATACTCACAAATTCCGGATATTTCAAGTCGTGCAAGTGGGATGTTAAAAAAACATTCCAATTAGGCACGTCTGTCATTTATGGCAGTTTTGACGGTGCTCATAGAAAAAGTGTCAGCTATTTCGCAACCCTATGAGTAGGTACACAGCTACTGTGTAAAATGGGATGAGCTAGAAAACATTATATGACGACGACGATGACATTATATTCGATATTTATGATGTGTGACGCCACAAGAAAAAAGTAGTGAATAGGTACATTGTTTATCTGAATGAAAAAGATGAAATCGTTAATTTCTCAATCAAGGCCGTGAATAAACAGGATTTTCACAATACTTTATTTATGAGAAATGAAACGACTTCTGGTGTGTGCCATTGAGATGGAAGCAGCGCAGTGCAGTTTGCTATAATCCGGGAACAAATGAGACAATTTGTACGAGGGAGGTCGTAACATCCCATTCCAATACTGGGATCGTCATTAGTGTCGCGCAATTTATTTTCTTGACTATTTTAATGCAAAGACACTTTTATTTAAATGCATGATCTCAGAAAACAGCTCTGCGCGCCCACAACATCCAGGGTCAGCTTAATCAAGGCTAACTTAAGTTTTCAGCAGGGGACATGAAGTATTTACAAGGGAAACAGATGGCCATTAAGAAAAATTGTAAAATCGATTGCGATTTACAAACTATTAAATTTTCTTCCTTTTCCTCTCTCATTTTAGTCGTCATCATCGTCAATATCATGGTGCTGCCAACCTATATGTAATTAATGATAAGTCGACGGGTAAACACTTAAAACTGTCTATATTTTCTTGTTTTCCCTCTTCTCTGCCCATCTGTTCCATCATCAATAACAACACATTACCTAAGAAAAATGACAGTTTATTACACATTGGTCCTTCGATGGGGTGACAAATGGGCCAAATGGCTACACTTCTTATCCACAACTGCGCAGTACATTATTTACTATCATACCTAACAATTAATTCCACGCTATTCTGATGACACTTACTCGTCAGCCCAGCCCATCTTGGCTATCCCCTCACGTAGAAATCACTCTTGTGGCATTTTCCTTCCACCTGGTCTGCACGGGATGCAGTACCACTACACCGTGGTACACTAATGTCCCATATGTTATACACGTAAAGATGAAAAAACGAACACAATGCGAAAATAACTGACTCCCTTATTGCTAAAGACAACAGCCGGCAAAATCCATTTTTTTGCCAGGGTGCCATGCTTACCTTTCTTGCAAGCTGCATATTCACCAACAGATGCATATAATAATTCTGGATGTTTGTATATATCCTTGGACATGCCGTACCTCACGTTATAACAATGACAGATGTACCTAATCACAGGACACCACTTCTCACCAGACGGTTATGTACAGCCCTCTGTGCTGCTATCATCGGAGCCCCTACACACCGGAACCTTAAACCCATTTTTTGTTCTTTTTGCCTTTTTTGTAAAATAACAAACAGGACGACAGAATGTTTGGAGAAGTTTGCTTACGTACATATTTGCACAGCCAAGCCCCGTTGCAAAAAAATATGTGTTGTGTCTTGTGTTCCTTCCCTCCACCCGTCTGGCCGAATGCATAATTGAATTAATACGAACCGCAAACTTAAGTACAACTTGTTTGTGAAAAAGTAAACCTCTACCGCATAAAAAAGTAACACACACCCTGGTACGATGTTATTTTGTCCCGGGCTGCCTCCGGTAGGAAAAGAAACTACGCATGGAGAAATTACCTGTGAAATATATTTTAAATTTGTTTTATTTTTAGCCAAAATGAGGAAAAACGCTGCGGGGAAATTCTAGGAAATTTTTGCTTTATTGCGCCAGTAGCTAAAATGCACCTTGTAGCCCAGCGTCGTCGCCATTATTTCGGTCGTCGCCGCCGTCGCCTTATCATATCATTGATACGACTGGTTGGTTTCTGCGAAATGCCCATTATTTCTTAACCCGTTGCATATTTAATGCACTGTTTTTCTTTCAGAGAAAAAAGGCACTTTAGTATACGCTGCAGTTCTTTCGTTCTACGTCTCTTTATTTTTGAGGAAGTGTACAAAAAAAATGCATCACAATTCGCGAATATCTGTCAGTCTCACCACGAATTGCAAGTACACACTACTACACATGCACGTCTTTGTTCTCTGTATTTATTGTATTGCAAAAAACAAGTTTGTGAGTGTGTGTGTGTGTGTGTGTGTTTCTGTGTTTGCATCCTGTTTTCCCAAGAAAATCCCGCAAATTATTCTTCTCTCCACACATAACCCCTGTAATTGGCCAACCAGCACCACCAGTATCAGCAGCGTTATTCATGCATGCTTGTCTGCCTGCCTGAAAATAATGGCAACTTGTAAAAACTTCTATTACCCATTTTCGCTTGAATCCTCTCCTCGGCTGGTTTAGTTCTCTGGAACTTCTAAAACAATTGCCTTGTTACCCAGCAAAGCAGAGTAGCAGTTTATGCATATGCACACACCGGTCGTCGTCATTTCGTTTCTTCTTCATCATTCATTCATCAAACAGGGAGAAAACGGAGCCCGTACAAATAGCATTACTTTAGAGTGTGTGTGCCGTGTGCTATGTAATTTTTTTGACAAGTTCTCGCGAAAACTGCCGGACGAGAAGGATTAAGCGTAGAGTGCTAGTATTTCTGTTGACTCACTCAAACTCTTAGGCACACACTCACACGTTACGTTCCTTTGTTTCTTAATAAAAATAAATAAAAATCCTGTCTCTCTCTCTCTTTCGCGTTTCCTTCCATTTATTGCCGTAACGTGATCAGGGCATATGGATGACGATATGATGACTATGATGATGATAAATAGAAGGACGATGAGTACCTCACGCTGTGTGAGTGCGCAGTATAAATACTGAATGTGTGTATATCTAAATGTATATTTTATACGTGCAATTCTGTATAGCCATTACCACCAAATCTTAATTTTACACGCAATTTTATTCTGTATAACTGCTGTTGTAGTGTAATGTGACTGCCCCTTCCATATACCCTCGCGTTTTATTATGATCCCCGGGAAGTGTGATGCATTGCGCAGTTTTATGTCGTCGTAAAACCATCATAACAATGATAAGTAATATTATTTTTTGCAGCAGCAGAAGGCCAACCAATTTCAGATGTGAAGCACAACACATACATTCTTTCACTCATACGAGAGGACTAGCTTATTTTTGGGCTTCCTCTGTGACAGCTCATTCAGAAAGAAAGCGATTTAATACGGTATTTTGGCTCCTTTTATACCTCCTCCTGTCTCGGCGTGTCAATTGCGACTGACGGAACACTTAAATCAAATCCCTGGTCGATGTCAGTCTTTAAAATGTCGTAATAATAACAGCCGGGCGATCTTTTGAACTATCGTTCGTATTGACAACAATGACGATATCCTAGAATGTATAAATTATGTCATTGAATCGTCACAAATATAAAAAAAAAATGCAATATATA
>JAHZNE010004987.1:0-18174 GCA_027744055.1 Callyntrura sp. NNG-2020
AAAAAAAAAGTTTGTTTGTCAATTGTCTGCGCTGCTGCCGCAAAACTGTAGCGGTACTGGTAAAGACAGAACACAGGAACATTACAAGAAAGTTACATAAACAGAAATATTTTTTTCCTCAAAAATTTTTAAAACGCATTTGACATTTAAGAAAGACTGAGAATCCACCAGACCTTTTAAACAGAAGTCAGTCTTTATCATAAAAGTTGGAATTTAATTAAGTTGATTTATCTATTCCACAAAACATGATCCTAATGGCTTGGTGGTGGTTAGAAAGGGAGATATGAAAAGCGTAGAGAGACAAGAGGCAGAACAAGCAGCGACTTGGTGGATAAAGTAGAAAGACAGTCGTCACTCTCTTTATCAGCGCAGCGTCAGCGTCGTTCTTTTGTATGAACGCAGGTCTTGTGGAGTGCATGGCGCAGGTTCAATTGGCAATTGATAGAAAAGCATATATAAATTCAGAGTTATTATCTGTTGCTAACTTTTAACAGCACAGACTTATAACCACGTTATTCACTGCGAGGCTAAAAAACGTTTACAAACTCGTTTTGACGAACATTTATTATGCTGTAGCCAACCGAAGAAGCACCAAAGAGACCATTGGTTGGTCACATAAGAATACCAAGAGTGAGTAGCTGCGCTGCGTGAGAGTTGACTTGAATTCAATTGGCTTCAACCTGGCAGTAGCAAGTGGACGAGGAGTCAGTTGCAGTCGTCAGTGTGACAGCTGGGAGAGTGGTCTGGTTTCTGGTAACTTTCTGAGGACTGAGGAGTGGATCTCTGCGAAGAAATTAAAGTAAGTTATTTGTGTACTAGGGGGTTAGGGGAGAGAGATATAATAATGATGCTGATAAGCGGCTGATAAGGACAGAAAGAGTTTTTATGCGATTGGGGGAGCTTCTATGAAGAAGGTAAAGTATGTAGGGTAGAGAGGGAGAGGCGTTAATTGCCTAAAAGTCAAAAGTGCAACATCAACGTTAACTTGTCCATGTACCCCGCATTAAAAAAGAAGGGCGACCTAGGAAGACGTAGGGGGATGTGGGGCCTCAAAAAGCAATATTTTTGCGTTTACCTTCTTCATGGAAAATGGATGGAAGGAAAGTGTAATTAATTGGGGTTTTTTGTTCAGTTTTAATTTTTAGATTGAAAGTGATTATTCAAGTTGATAGGTCATCATGGGCAATACAGACAGCATCCCGGTGGTGTCCCAAATGAAGTCGTTGACACAATTCGCCTTTGGGGATCCGGCCGCGGCGCGCGCGACGCAGAATAATTTTTTGTACGATAACACATTTCCTGTGACCTCGCAGTTGACATCACTGGGGTACGCCATCGCAGGGGAAAATGATAAGGCGCTGGATCTCCAGAAAAAGTTTGCGGATGACATGGTCCGGATCATTGATTCTATCCCAGTGGCGGGTCATATTAAAGGAGGAGGTAAGTACGCCAAAAGTCTTGGATCTCTTTAATCGTTAATGCAGGGCATCATTTCATATAAATGTGTAATTAATTTCCGGATTTGCAGTTCACTACGCCCTGGGAGAAAATGAGGAAGGTGACAATGCCATGAAAGCTGCGAGTCGCTCCAGTGGGGTAGTTGCTGGTGGTGTGGGAGGATTTTTAGCGGGTGGTCCCGCTGGTGCGGTAGTGGGTGGCATCGCCGGAGGAGCCGCCATGGACGGAATAATCACAGGAAGTGAGATAATACTGAAAAAGGACGAAGCTGAGCCATACGGCTACGTGGCTGCAGGAAAACACATTGTAGACGTGGTGGATAAAAAGGCGAATATCACTGTAGAACAGGGATTTGACATGGCCATGATGCCCGTCGGTGATGGCATTGCAGGATACACCGCTGGGCGAGGAATTGGCAAACCACTGGCAAACGGTGTCAAAGGAAAAGTAAGTTTGTGGCCATCTCGCGCCGGAACAGCTTACAAGCCCCTGATCGCCGCAGGGGATTTGGAGGTGGCGAGTGCCAAAGGAGGAGGTGCCGCTGCCGGAGCCATATCGGCAGCCGGGGATGCTGCCTCAGCGGGAAAGAAACTGAAACCTGTGGTGATTGCTCAAGTTGTTGCGGAAGAGACAGTGGATGCCGCGGACAACGCGGTGGTCCGTCCAGGACAGAATGGAAATTATTTGGGTAGGACATTTAATTAAACTTTCAGATTAAATTACTCTTCAAATTTAAATGCCTTGTCACCTATAATTTACGTTTTGGCATCTTTTAAATTATTATATCAGGTCTGGATAAAAAAGGATTGGACAATCGCGCTAATCAATTGAACCCCAACCATGCTCCTAGTGGACCTGGCCGTCCCGCCGGATATCAAGGTCAAGGAACCAAGTTGGACCTTGACAATCACGCTAACCAGTTGAACCCAAACAACCCTAAGTTCCAAAGTGGCTAAAGGTTCGGGATCTTCGCCATCCCACACGTTATTTTTCACAATCATGTTTAAAATCGCATGCGTAATTATTTAATTATTATTAAACGTCTCTAGACAGCATTTAACATTATGATCGTTTCTCCACATCTCTTGTGTGTAATAATATAAATATTATGATAAAAATCCCGTTTTTAACTTTTAGTTTAATCTAATCATTTTTTATCTTCTAAGATTTGGGAGCAAGCGTATGTGCCAAGTGCCATGTTTATGCATAAAAATCCCGTTTTGCACAGAGTATAAAGTCTCAACGAGTAAATTAAACAGTTGTTAATTATTTTTAGTAATTATTAAATAAGCATCCATTTAATTATAGCGTAAATGTTAAATGGTACGCATTTTTATCATTTGAATAAATTTTATTATTTACCAACACCGCCAACACTACTACAATTACCAATTTTTAAAAAAGGCGCCATTTCATCGTCATTCTGCATTTTGAATCGGTTGATGGAGAGGGGGGGGGAATGGAAAAGACGGCAGACGGCAGATATGGAAAATTTGCATGAGTAAACATCTCCAAAGATTTCTTTTGCTATTTGATAGAGTTGTTGTTGTTGTTGTTTGTGGTTGTTGTCAACAAAGAAATCGGAAAAGTAAACAAACAATTTTTTCTTTCGTTTTTTTTGTATTGTAAAATTTTTTGTATACGTCTTATCAGAAATGAAGCTTATCATCCCTTGATATTCACAGGATGTTGACGAGGAAGAGAGTGGGGTCAAACAAGTCAAACACAAGTGCAATAAGTGTCCGTTTTTTTATTTGGTGAAACAGGAAGTGGGGTTTTCGAGAAGGATGAGTTACATTCGCATACCGACCAAGTCGGACGGGAAATTGCCGTCGATTCCTAGTATAGCGGAGGACGAGACTCCAGTGCCCATTGTGGTGACTCCGTGGAAGTGTCGACGCCAGGTGGTAGGGTCGCTCATTGGTATGATTAAAGCTAAAGTATGAACATGCGTTGGAGGAGGGAGGAAATTGAATGGGTTATCCACCCAGAGGGTTGATAAGTACGGTAACTGTGATTTTTTTCCTTTTTTTGTGGTTTTTGTAGTCTGTCTGGGGATTTTTGCCGTGGGTAACGTGTTTGGATGGTAAGATCTGGAGTCAAAACTGTATTTTGCTACAATTTCCTGAGTAAATGAGTAAAATGATAAGTGGGTTTCCATTTTTTGTGATCTTATCGGCCAGGGCAGCTGTAGCCCTTCGCCCTTTGCAAGAGGAAAAGCGGATCTACCCTGGGGCTTTGAATGAAGCCGCTGTTGCCTCCCTCTTTGTGGTAATTGGCACTTTCTTCCCTGTTTTTTACTTCAAATGACTTACCTTCGTCCTGCCCTTCTGTGATTTTCTCACTTTTGGTTGTAGTTTGGTGCCTTGTTCTCCGGTCCTCCAGCTGGCTACGCAATGTTGAAATTGGGACGGAAAATGGCTACGTTTTGGTTCGCCCTTTTGTTTTCTCTAGCTTGGTCCTTCATTCCTGCTGCCTACTTTGTACAGGATAACACTTTCGCGTCGATGACGTTGCTGTTGATCGGCCGATTTGCCACAGGCTTTGCAGGCGCCGGATGTCTAATCATTGGACCAGTGTACGTTCGAGAAATGTGTGATGAGGGGGTGCGTACTATGATGGGTAGTTTGGTGCCGCTGGTTCTCGTGGGAGGCAATGGATTTTGGTCATTTTACCTACATTTTATGCCCACTTTAACAAAACTTTCATAGTTTTATAAGTTTTCAAACGATCTCATTCAATTATGCATTTTTACAGTTTTGCGCTAGGAAATTTTATTCCCTGGTGGGTGCTCAGCATCCTTTGTAATCTATTTCCGGTGGCCCTCTGTTTTCTTATCTTTTTCCTCCCCAACACACCCCGGCAAGTGGAACATGATTCGTAAAACTTATCAACATCTGATCTTTTTTCATGATCTTTACTGGTAATAGTGGCGATTCTTGTTATTTGTCTAGCCAGACACCTGCTTAGTATGAAAAGGGAAAAGGAAGCACATCAAGCCATGTGTTGGCTGGCACATGGATTCACCTTGGAGGAGCAGGAAAGAATCTTCAAAAGAGTAAGATATTATTCTACACGGCTTATCTTTCGGTACGGTATGGTGTATGATTATGAAATGGAGTAATCTAAAACTCGCTACTGATTTGTAGATAAAACGTGGCGTAGAATACCTGAATGACAGCACCACCCACGCCATGAAACAAGCCGACCGCCGCAAGCAAGAAAATCGCCTTCAGCTGCGTCTCACCTCTCGTCCTGTACTCCGCCCTCTACTTACCAGCATCTTCCTCATCATGTTCCAACAAGGTAGTGGCACCAATGTTGTCAGCACTTTCACCCAGGATATCCTCGAGAAAGGGAGCAGTTTCATCTCTACTGAAGCCGGCACAGTTGTCGTTGGCGTAAACTTTGTTATCTTTGTCTTTATTGCCACCCTTGTGGTAGACCGTCTGGGAAGAAGACCCCTCCTTCTGGTTGGCACCATTTGTCAATTCCTCGTTCTTCTCTTACTCGGTTTGTATTTTTACTATCACCACAAGTGGGAAATCGAACGAGACTTGAAAGCCCTCCATTGGATCACCCTAAATTTTTCTTGGTTGCCCATCGTCAGCTGCACTCTATTTATTGCATGTTATGCCATGGGTCTGGGGTCCATCACGTGGATCCTATCCACCGAAATTAATCACCCGGACTTCCAAGAAATTGCAGGCGCCTTAGATAGCTTAACGTATTGGTCAACAGCTTTTACAAGTATTGTCACCCTTCCCAGTCTCCGGGAGGCGATCCAATATCACTGGTGCTTTTGGATGTACTCGGTGGTCAGTTTTGGCGCATTTTGGTTCTGCTACTTTTTTATTTACGAGACCAAGGGAAAAACACAGGAGGAGATTATGGCGCACTACAAAGGTCACGGGTATGATCCCGATTTGAAAGAGGATGATGAAGCTGATAGTAAGAGTATTGGGAGTTTGGGAACCAACGGCGCTGGCGGACAATCGCAAAGGAAGCGGGGTGGCAGAGGGAGTGGAGGTGGAGATAGAAAATTTAGTACGGGATCAGACTGGAGTACAGAAATGGCGACGATTTATGAAGCAGAAAATGAAGATTAGGGGGTGTCAGACTTTAAATAAATCATTATGTACCTAACTGAGAAAAGTAAATAAAATTATAAATAAATTAGAACTTTGATGGAAATATGAATGACGATTTTGTGAGGTAAACTCTTGTTGACTTTTCTTCAGCTAGTTACTTTGTTCCTTGCTGTGTTGTGGTTTACTACATCATTGTCGATTAGTTGTACATCTCTTCTAGAAACCCATAGAGTATTACCTGACGCGGGGCTCTAATGCTTTGAAAGTTGGGGTTCTTGTTTGTATTGTAAATCAACTACAAATCTGCTGTGTTACTTGTGTTCGCGTTTGGTTCCTGTCTTGTATTCTATTCGTATCTGACTAACTTTGCAGTTTTTTGACACAACTGGCGACTGTGGCGACTGGCATACTTGTAACTGGCTTGAAATGATTATTTTATTGCGCTGTTGAGGGGACAAGAAGGCAAGGTGCCACCCAGCTTTTGTAGAATAAAAAACTGCTGACTTTTGACCTTGATAAGGCGATTATTATTTAAGTAAAAAGTGAAAAAAATAATATAATGATAAGACCAGACAGGTTTGGTTTGGTTGGTGTTCAGTGTTAGAGGCGGCCAGGAATTTAGAAATTAGAAACTGATAAGGCGGGTGGGGCTTTTACTGTTGAGGTTGGTCATTGGCGACAGCAACAGATTGTCGGAGTCGTCGGAGCAGCATATACGATAGAAATTAATTGTGTTCGCGTAATGCCACTAATGCCGTGATAATAGTTAGTATTTGCGTAAAGTGTGCTATTTTATTAAGACTTTGGCTAAATTAAAGTTGAATGGAGGAACCGGAGCATTTGACGTCTTGTTAAACTAGGTGCATTTTGAATGTAACCCAAACCACGCCATCAAATCCTTGTTTCCGGATTTTATTTGATTGGTTTGCTTGAACTTGGCAAAATGACGTCAACCACGTCACGAGAAATCTTTCTTGAACGAAAAATCCAGATGCTGGATCAACGACTTACAGCGGTGGAAAAATTCATTGATTTGAGATTCCGTAAAAATTACATTTTGCAACACGAAGAGAATGTATGGACCAATAATTAAATATTTCAAAATGAAAAACGTAGTTTTAATTTTTAGGTTCCGCCAAAGAAAATGGAGGGAATAACTCTGGGAGTGGGGAGGGGCGGAACGTCACAATAAAACCAAGAGGCTACTCCAACACCAACAAGAGGGGGTCGTTGAAGAACGAAGTTCAACAAGACTCTGACGATGAACCCAAAAGACAGGGATCTTCTCGTAGGAAAAAAGTCCAAGTCAGTAGCAGTGGTCCCTCCAAGAAACCCAAACCCTGTCCAGCATCTGTGAAGCAACGTAGAGCGGAAAAAGAGGAGACAGCAAAAGTCAAGGGAATAAAGGATTGTGCAGTTCGAGTGGTTCGAACGGAGATATCAGCAAGAAACAGTGGTACCGAAACGCCATCCTGTAGTTCTATTCTTGGAACGTCTTCTAGTGGTCGAACGCGCCGAGCTCCCAAGAGGTTTCAAGACGAGGAGAATGTGACGCCACGTGGGAGAAGAAGAAGGAAATGGCGATCTGAAGAGGATGATTATGATGATGACACATCCAGTGTTGTAAAAGTGGAGCGGACAGACAGTCCTGAAGTGGAACAGTTTGACGAGGATGGGGACAATGATGATGGCATGGCTTCCCCGGTGGACCACGAGGAGGACGATGGTGAAGGTTATTTTACTTTTCCGAATCCCAGTAAGTCTCCTGAGAAGGGAGGAGTGGTGGGAAGACGGGACAAAAAAAGAAGAAGAAAGTCTGTCGATGTGAAGTCTCTTGTGGATGAAAATGATGACGACGACGTGGAATGGGAGGTGGAAGGCGATTATGGGGAGGACGATGACATCGATGACGATGACATTGATGAGGATGAGGACTTAGACGATTATGATGGTACAACGTCAAAGATTTTAATTTATCATTATTGGTTGAAAAATGATGAGACGAAATGCTAACCTTAATTAAAATTTGAATTTTGTAGAAAAAGAACAGCAACCCAAAAGATCGAAACCCACTACCTCCAAAGCACGACGCGGTGGTAGAGCCTCTTCCTCAAACAATTCTCGTTCGACGAGTAGCCGTCTCGGCAAGAAACGGGGCAAGTACAATGTCGTCAAAAGGGATGAGTATGCTGCTGCCCGCAAGCGGAAACACGTCAAGTTGGAACTGACAGAAATCCCTACGGGTGCCATAGCAAACACAGACCCTGGTCTTAAGTTGTGTCATCTATGTAACTGGC
Source organism: Callyntrura sp. NNG-2020 (assembly GCA_027744055.1). Classification (NCBI taxonomy): domain Eukaryota; kingdom Metazoa; phylum Arthropoda; class Collembola; order Entomobryomorpha; family Paronellidae; genus Callyntrura; species Callyntrura sp. NNG-2020. The sequence goes on from JAHZNE010004987.1 coordinate 7,847, forward strand.
ATTTCAAGGCGGAGGTCTTTGAAGCTCACTTGGAAGCCCACGCTAGAGAACGACATCTGAAGTGCCCCATTTGTGATAAAAGCTACTATAACCAGTTTATTCTCAAGAAACACATGAGAGTTCACGAGCCGGAAAAGTACTCAAAAAAATGTCGCCACTGTGGGAAGCCTTTTGTACACAGCGATAAGCTCCTGTATCATGAGAGGTACTGTGTGAAGAAGGCCCTGGAGAAAAATGAACATGTGGACGCTGATTTAATTGAAGATTTAAGTATGGAAATTTATAAAAAAAATAACTGTTCGAAAAATTAAGTGATTAAATATTGAAACAGTTTAATTTATTTATTCATGAAATTATTTTAGGAAAGCGCTCTAAGTCGGACACCAAATGGATTGAACAAGCCATTGAAAACGGCTCCCGGCTTGCGGCCATAGTCCCCGGCGAAAAGAAGTTGTGCCCGCACTGCAACAGGAACTTCAAAGTGGAAAACTTTGACCGCCACGTGCTGACCCACACCCGCGCCAAGAACTGGTCCTGCAACATGTGCGACAAGGCGTATCACTACAAACACGACTTAGTACGTCACGTAGCTTCCGACCACGTAACTGTGCCGACGTGTGAAATTTGTGAAAAGACTTTTACCGACAGGGCGGAACTCAAACTGCACGCCACACCGTGTCGACGGGAGCATAGGAACAAGCTTAGGAAAGAGGGAAAACTTAGAGTAAAAAATCTTGATGGTCTACTCTCTGACGAGGAAGAAAATACGCACGAGGATGAGGAAATGACACCAAAAAAGAAGGAAGGATCCCAGGAGCTGGTGGTGAAGCGAGAGGAAAGTGGACCTGTGGAAGAGGAGGCGATGGAAGTGGAGGGAGAAGAGAAGAAGCAAGGTTATATACAGGAGGGTGTGGAGGTAGTGTCGGAGGTTCTAGGATCAGGAGTAAGCAGTAGTGGAGTTAATATACAGGAGGAGAACGTGGCTGAAGTAGAAGAGAATATTATTTTAGAAGTTCCTAGCGGCGCGGCAATTGTCATGAATGTCGAGGAAGAAGTACAGCACGTTTTGGTTTTTGATGACGATGCCGTCGAGGGAACTCAGGTGGTGACATTGGGCTTAGTACAGCATACCAACGACGACACACCAAAAATTGGTGCAGGAGACTAGCAGTTAGTTGAATTTAGGAAAAGTAGCTTTGCACCAAAATTATAAATAGTTTGTTTTTTTTAATCGTAATTGTATTTTGTAATAGTGTAACGAGAATTTAATTTTTATGAGTAAAAACATGGTATGCAGTAATTTAGAATTTATGTACATTCTCAACCGTAGAACCTTCATGTAAGACCTTTGATTTAACAGTTTCAATCTAATCATGCTTTGTTTCCTTTTATACCAACTGTAAAAATGATGTAGCGAGTTTGCAAGTGGGATACTGTGTATTTTGCTGTGTAAAAGCACTCTCAACAAAATGTCGAGAGCTGTGGATAACAATGATAACATCGAAAAAATAAACACATCTATCAAAAAAATGGTCAATAGTCAATGCATGAAGAATTATTCCTTGTATTGCGTTATAATTATTCTAAGTGTTATGATAGGCGTATTCATGTTTTCGCACATCAAGGTAGACATAAGTAGTTTTTTTCGAAGTGACTATTGGAAGTGGTAAAATCGCGACGTCGAATTTCTAATGGAGCTTGCAATTTCGTTCCCATTTTAAAATGCATTTTCAGTTAAATTTATGCCATAAATGGCCCTAAATGAGAACATGAATTAAATTCCAAAAAGGCGACTTGCGTGTACATCTGTAAATACACGTAAATATTGACGTTACTTGAATACGTTTTATTACGAAAAAATAAACACATCTATCAAAAAAATGGTCAATAGTCAATGCATGAAGAATTATTCCTTGTATTGCGTTATAATTATTCTAAGTGTTATGCTATGCGTATTCATGTTTTCGCACATCAAGGTAGACATTAGTAGTTTTTTTCGAAGTGACTATTAATTGGAAGTAGTAAAATCGCCATTTATGCCATAAATGGCCCTAAGTGAGAACATGAATTAAATTCCAAAAAGGCGACTTGCGTGTACATCTGTAAATACACGTAAATATTGACGTTACTTGAATACGTTTTATTTTTTAATTTATAAACTGAAACTAAAACGTATAGTACAGTCAATCATTATAGAAAAAGGAAGGAAATATTAATATTTCATTTTCTTGATCGTGAAAGATAATCTAACGCTAATCATAAATCATAAACAACAACAAGGCACATTACGGTAAATATTTTTTGCAATACATAAATTACACCTGTATTCTATCGCGGTAGTAGTATCTACTCTAACGGCATTAACAGCTTCTCCTACCACCCTATAATTGCAAATCAAAATAGAAGAATTTAATTAAAAAGTGAAATAAGAAAAAGTTAAATTTAGGAAAAGAACAAGTTAGCATAATACGCGGCAACCAATATGATGGATAAACTAAACTAATTTGCAGCGTTTTCGGGTACGCTTCACTCCGGTGTCGTATCGGGTGCTACGTTGTCCTTTTGCAAAATAGTTTCTACTAGTCCCAACGTCGGCACTTCTATCTTATCCAAATCTTCCGGAACTGTAGGCGTATCACCATCACCATTTTTCTGCACATTTTGCGCTGCTACAATTTCTTTCGTTCCCACCAACTCATCCACAATAGCTCGAGCTTCTTCTTCAGCAGAATCTTTCTGTGCGTCGTCCTCCCCCGCATCCTCCGTAATTTCCTCTTCCACAACCCCATGAAAATTGCGCATGTGTTTCACCAAACCCTCCTTATTCATGTAGGCTTTTTCCAGACACATGGTGCACTTCCAGGTGGCGTGTGTCTTTAAATGTTTCGTGTATAAAGAAAGTGGGAATACTTGTCCGCAGTGGGTACATTTCCGGTCATCCGCTCCTCCCCCACTGCTGGCTACGGCAAGCGCAGCCGCGGTAGTGCCAGGTGTATCTGGCCATTTTAAGTCCATGCCGCGACTCCGCTGTCGAATTTCTTCAAGAAGCCTTGGATCGACAAATTTATTTTGCTCGAGTGCACGACGAATACAGCTGCGTTCGTGGACTAGCATTTTCCCCGATTCGATGGTGGTCTTGTCACATAGACGACACTTGCGGGCGTATTTTTCTGGTTGGTGAAGTTTCTCGTGTTTGATGACCATGGATTTGTTGAAAAATGTCTTGTCACACCAGCGGCATTTGAGATGTCGTTCTTTGGTGTGGAATTCCATGTGACCAGGCATGAGTTCCTTGCGGAAAAATTTGTGACACACTTCACATTCGACTTTCAATAGACTTTCTATGGGTAAAGGTTGTCCAGAAGAAACGATGGCTGGACGAGGTTTCTTTCGGCGAGTTCTTTTGACACCTGAGGGTGTGGAGATGGAACGCTTAGATAGAGATCCGTAGGCTCTTCTGCCAGCTTTACGACGTTTTGTGGGGGGAGATTCCACGTCGCTTGCTGGTTCACTGGAGAGGTCATCATCTTCACTCGCTTGCCGATCATCATCATCTAGACCACAGGAAGGGTCGTAGTCTTGATCTTGATCGGTATCTTGGGATTCTAAGTCGTTATTGTGGGACTTTTCTTGAGATGTCTCGTTTGCTTCAACTTCCTGGGAATCGTTGGGAAAAGTAAAGTAGTCGTCACCTCCGTCATCATACATTGCTTCATCCTCTGACAAAGGTGCCGTCTTTATGATTGGGATTGCTGGATTCGTCGTACTCGCCCCTATCACAGGGCTTTTTGAAGATGGTGTTGTCCCCCGCACATTCCGGTCATCTTCTAACCGCACCAGTTGAATTTTCACGGTGTTCGTGATACTTTTCCGAGTTAAAGGTGGTTTTACATCCGACAAGCGTGCCGGTGGACGTGTGCTTCTCCCTGAGCGAGTCCGTGTGGTCGAACAATTAGCCGGTGATGCCTCCACCTCGGAAATATCTGCCCCGCCTTCATCATTGTGATCATCTTCTATGTCATTGACGAAAATTGTCGAATTTATCGTCAACGGAGCTGCTCCCTTTGGTTTTCTCCCTCGGCGTTTAGGTGGCGGTGGCTCGTTACTGCCTCCACTGGATAACACCTTCTTCTCCGCAAGAGTCTCAGGAATCGATATATTATCATGACGGATTGAAAAGTCCCGGAATGATTCACCTAAACAAAGTTAAAAATTCCAATATTCATTACTAGTACCATTGTCCCAAATTACAAAATTTAATTCACAGAAAATGAACAATTATCAAACGCTGAAACAAGCAACACAACTTACAAAATCGTAACTCCACAAACCGCTCTACCAACACCAGACGCCTCTCCAAAATACTCAGTTTGTTTTCTATTAAACGATCTCGACTAGTGGTCGCCATTTTAGTTTGATGAACTCACTAAATGTCCTTTTATTAATACTAACAATCGGGGAAACCGCACTATTACAATTTCTCAATTTAATTTTAAAGCTCAAATTAAAAAATACATCCCCCACGATGCTATTTTTTATGCTTTATTACAGGCTCATTGCGGAATCACACATTAATCACTGTATCAAACGATGTGAATTTAGAGAATTCATTGTCAATTAAAATGACTGTTGTTTGTTGTACAATTTCAACTAAAATTTGCACTACAAATGCAACAGTTTAGTTGGTTTTCAAAATACAAAAAGGCAGCTGACAATGTATTTAGTTTTGATGCACACATGTACGTTACGTTGCAACGTAAACAATAATGCAAAGGGCAAAACAAGAGACAAGCTAAAGCTACAGTAAAAATTTTCCCGCCGTTTCATCCCTGTAGTTTATAGTTTCAAGTTGAGACGCTGGCATGCATGCAAATGCACGAAAGTAAAGTAAATTACACATACATTTTTGTTGGTCACATAGTCACATCACATCATCTGTGTCACTGTGGCAGTGTGCCTTTCTTTCACTTTGGGTCAGGGTCAGTTTGTTGTTGTTTATTTTTTGACAAAAGGTGAAACGACATCAATGCTTCAGAGTGAATGAAGGAAGGCAGGGTTTAAGTTTAAGTAACTGTTTAAGTCATTTACCTAATTTGGGATTAGAATTTACTGACATTATGAAAATACTTTGACATTCTTGTCACTTGTAAAAGTTTTGACAGGAAAGCGAGCAGGTTGTCATGTGCTCCCTGGCTCCCTGCTCCGATATTGATAATTGATTGGCAGTGACTCATTTAATTGTTATCTTGAAGACTCTTCTAGATCTGTAGTGCAGGTGTTGGCTGGCGTTTGTTGCTACACAATTTTCAATTTTTGTCCAAAAAAGTGCACTCCGATTGAAAGATAACTACAAGGATGAACAAAGAGAGAATTTTGGAGGATAAGATATTTACTTTGGAGCAGCGATTAGCTCTGGTAGAACGGTTTGTGGAGTTACGATTTTGTAAGGGTGCAATTTTTTAATTTGTTTGAGAATTGCTTTCTAATTGGTGTGTAATATGTTGTATGTGGTGTTGGCAAACAAACATAAGTACTCATTAACAAACATTCTGTGTTGATATTCGTGTTATTATTGAATGTTTGTTTAGGTGAGACTTTCAGAGATTTTACAATTAGAAATGCGCGACCGGGATCCGACAACACTGGAGGAGGTACCAACAGCAACAGTCCACCCACTAACAATAATAATAAAGATGAATTTGAAAGAAAGAAAGATTCCGAGCATGAAAACCCGGAACCACGTCGGTCTTCCTGGGGAAGACCATTAAAAGCTTCTGCAAAAGCAAACACAGCATTCAGAGGATCTGGGAGACTAGGAAGGGGAGCGACATTAAGAAAATGTGTTGTACGAGTAGAAAGAACTTCAGATGCGGACGTAGCAAAAATGAAGACGGGAGTTGCTTCCACGCCGTCTCGCTACGAAACTAGAGGGAAAACAATGGCTAAGGAATTATCCCCCGTGGTGAAACAAGAAGTGGAGGAGAGCGTAGAAGAGGTGGGGGTGTCTCTTCAAACGTGTGATGGCAGTCAATTGAATAGGACTGTTGAAGACCAACAGACCTCTGCTGATGGACCCCGGGATGATGGCGATGCTGGTAGTGATTACTTTACTTTTCCTGTTGACGGAGGTGGTGTAGAGTCAGACTCGCATAACAGACATGGCGATGTCGAGTTGCAAAACGCTGCGGAGATGGAAGAGGATAATTCAGTCGAAGTGGATAGTGATACAGAAAATGATGAGGACTGGAGGGGTTCTGAAAGCGAAGAGGAAAAATATATTCCTACTAAAAAGAGACGCGTAAATCGAAGTAAATACAGGATACTATAAAGTTCATTGTGCTATAACCTATAACATAGTTTAAGTTTAAGTATAATGAATTTTTTAAACGTAACAGCTCCTCAACCGACATCATCTTCAGCATCCAAACGCGGACGACCCAGGAAACGGGACCCATTGGACGGCAAGAAACGTCAACATGTATACTACTTGGCGTCTATTTCTGATCTGAGTCAGAACTCGAAAATTGTCAGTACAGACACTACCCGGGAAGAATGTCCTATTTGCAAGCAGTAAGATTCAGTAGATTAAACTGATACTAGTATGTATTATAATAACATGTAGAAAGCTATTCTTAAAATCACGTATCACATTTCACATTGCTGATAATTTCATGCAGTATGAAACATTTTCACTTTATAGGTATTGGAAACGTGAGTGCCTCCAGCAGCACATTGCCAGTCATACACGCGAACGCCATTTAAAATGTGACCACTGCGACAAACGATATTTTAGTGTGGACGACCTTAGAATTCATGTCAAAATCTCACACGACCGGGACAAACATTATCCACGGTGTCGCATTTGTAACGAGCCAATCGTGCGGAAAATGATTTTGCACGAGAAATTCTGTATCAAAAGGGCTATCCAAAATGGAGAGGGGGTGGAGGAACGTCTGCTTGAGGATATACGTACGCGTATTTTAAAAAAATGCTTAATAATTTATCCTGCAAATGGTAAATAATATATAAATTAAAATAATGTTTTTAATTTAATTATTATATGCTACAGGACAACAGTGCGCCCAAGCAGGTTTGGAATTTAGCCTTCCAGACGAGACTGTACCACCAGGCTGTGACCCTGCTGAGAAGATGGAGTGTCCCACTTGCAAACGATTCATTCAACGTCGGTACTTTGATCGACATGTCAAGATGCATTCTCTAGAGCGCAACTGGAAGTGTGGGAAATGTCCCAAAGCATACATTCACAAACACGATCTCATTCGGCATATGTGTATTACGCACGAAATCTCACTCAAATGTGACCTCTGCGATAAAGTGTTCGAAACGCGAATGTTGCTGCACAATCATAAATTAAAATGTCGGAAATCCAAGGGACTCACCGCCATGCCCAGAATCCCCAAGGTAAACGGAGGAAACAGGGCGAGGAAAGCGAATCAATTGAGTTATACGCAAGAAGAAAATCTTTTAGAAGAAAATCTTTTAGAAGAAAATCTTTTAGAAGAAAATCGTTTAGAAGAAAAGATGGTACAGGAGCAGGAGAAAGAATATCCTTCACCATCCGAGGCGATTCCAATGACGGTAGAAGGAGACATATTTGTGGAGGGGACTGATATTGTAATTGAAACTACAGAAGAGGTGGTTGCCACTAGTGCCCCAGAAGAGATGGGCTTACAATAAAATGTCGACCTTCGTAATTAGTGTTGAATGAAAGTGTTTTTCATAAAACGCTATGTATCCTAGTTTGTGTTTAAAAGCGCGGTGTTGCAGTACCTTATGGTATGACTTTTCAGATGGAGTTCGGGGATTATTTCAGATGTACCTCGAGTTGTGCAATATGGTTTTTGCATTGCCTTTTTTGAATAAACCGGAATTTCGAAGACGAAGCGTGTACGTACGTACGTAAGGGGACGGCCCTACTGCAACTGAAATGCCAAATCCATCATGTACCATATGTAATGTGCTACCTAAATTTTTTCTAGTTTAGAATCGATAAAATATAAATTACGACCAACATTCTGTTTCAGCTGTGTAAATACGTAATTTAACATCCACCATGACTATGCCTAAATTTATGTTGAAAGAGTATAAACTTTGATAAATATATTATGCGTACATCTATGTTTACATTTTGGCCATGATTTTTATTAGCAACCTCCATAAGATAATTTTGTGTTATCTGTCATCTTTTATAAGCTCGAGGTCGAGACACCCCTGAAAGGAAGTAGTTATGTGCGTACATGAAATATTGAAGGAACTCCGTTTGACTTTTGAATGATGATTTGATGATTTGGAATGATTTGACTGAAATTGAAGGGCCAATTTTTACCTTTTGCTGATGGTTCCTTCGTACTACTTTTTGGGAAAGTTTCGTAAGAATAAGTAAGTAAAAATAAACCAATTATTGAAAGTAACCCCTGGGGTCCATATTATCACCGATCCTCATTTCTTCGTTCCTCATAAATTTCCACATGTATTTTGTCATTTGAGCTTGTAACTAACGAATATCCGTAAGTGATCTAAATATCCGTAAATGGGAAAAATACATGGGATTTAAATGAGGATCGGTGATAATACGGACCCCCGCCCGATTTACAATAAACTATTAAAACTTCCGTTACAAATATAAATTGAAATAAACTTTTAGTAAAGATGCAGAAGTGGTCTTACCTTCCCCCAGGGGGGGGGGGTGAAGGGGTCAATCAATTGGGGTTAAACTTAACACATTACTTATCTGCCTATTAATATCTATATTCTAAATTCAAGCCAATTCTGGTGACTTTCACAAATTAGTTCTGTTTCCAGCCGCTTGGGGGCTCTGTAGTGTTGGTATTTTCTTTTATATAAAAATGACTTAGCATTGTGAACCCAATGTCAAAAATCGCACTTCGAAAATAGCACATATCGTCTTTAAGTTAGAAGCAAAACACTTTCAACTTACGCGCCCCCTGGTGACTGATGGGGTCAATTAATCGGGGTCAAACTTTGCACAATTACTTATCTGCCTAACACCTACCTATATTCTAAGTTTAAGACAATTTGGTTAACTTTTATACTTTTACCCCTTCAGCTACCCCCTAGAGTATGACCCCCGAGGCTTATCTTCGAACTTAAGCAATATATTCACCATACCTAATGATTAGTTGAAATCGCCTCGTAAAACTCGAAGTAGTTATTGAATTATCCTGTCCACAGACAAATATACAAACATATACCCTTGTACAAAACTAGGTTCTCCGTACAAGGCAAGTCCAAATAAACCCTCAAAACACGGACTTAAATATGAGACGATATAACGCAGAATTAACAAAATGGATCTTAAAGTATCTCCTATGATTACACAACGGGTATAGATTAAGAGTGACCAGTGGAGTGTAAAGGCAGTTAGCAGGCAGGGTATGATACTCAGGGTCCTGAGTCTCCTTTTAGGGACCTGAATATGGGGTCTCTGGGACCTGAGTATTGAGTCCCCACGTTTTTTCTCAAAAATTGACGTAAATCTATATATGCAGTTTGGCAGTTTGTAATTACGCAATACGTTATATATTGAAAATGCATAGCGCTAATTGGTGAAAACAATGGACACATATTTGAATATCTTGTTTGCTCTTCTTACGGCATGGAAAATAACCGTAGTCCGATGTAATAATAATAAGCTGAATAACTTGGTGCACCGGCTATGCTACATGACGTAAGATTCCTGTGTATGACCTCCAGCATGAAACACATGAATGTGTGCGAGTGCACATAACAGGTTTTTCGAAAAAATCTAATAAACATAAAATTAGCATGTTAACAATTTATTAAATTATGTGTGCCATATATAGGTTAACAATTACAATAATTATGCAATATCGCTTCATTTCAAATTTACTATATCTTATTATTCAGTAGGTCATTGTTGGTTACCCATACAATTAAATGGACGAATTTTTGACAAGTTTATCAATTTCTGGGACTTGTAATTTTATGAAATGGGGTCTTGACTTTGACTCAGGGACTTGAATGTTGGGTCCCAGAGGTATAATACTGAGGCCTCGGAGACCCAATATTCAGGTCCCTCCGAAGGACCCGAGTATTGGGTCTCCGGGACCTGAGCTTCATAACCCGTCTGCTAATTGAAAGGGTTCATTCAGAAAGAAGGTGTCGGGCTAGAGGTGGGACGTGAGAGGGGTAATTGATCCGCGAAATCAAACGTATTGGCAAGAGTGGCCGTTTAACTACCAACTATAGCACCAACGATGCGCTCATTGCAGAACAACGAAAGGTGCGTCGTCATTTCTTTCGTAAACCCAAATGCATTAAGCAAC
>JAHZNE010004988.1:0-14031 GCA_027744055.1 Callyntrura sp. NNG-2020
TAAAAAAAAATAAAATGTGTAGTGGGAGTAGTCAAAAATACACAGGAATGTACATATAGATATATGGTACAAAATATTGAGGCAAGTTTGAATAGAGCTAACTATAGTAAAGTGTACAAGTCTGTTTTTGGGAAGCTCGTATGTGGTATTAAGGAAATGGCAAACAAGTTTTAAAATCTGAACAAAATCTTTTGTCTGTGTGTGTGGACGTAAATGTATTCTTTACAGCAGGAGCAGCAGCAGCAAAAAAAGTTATCCATCCGTGAGCTGTCGAGAGAGAGAGAGGGAGAGAGAGAGAAAAATGGAGAGAAGAAGAGAGGAGATGAGAAGACAAGTAATAGCACGGAACGAAAAACAATTTCCTTTTCTCATTATATTTTCTTCTGAAACAAAATACGCATTTAGGTTGCTTCCTTCTTTGCAGGAGGAGAGAAATGTACGAATAAGGGTCTTTTTATTTTTAGGTTGGGTCTACTTTGAGAGAAATTCGGTAGTATTCAATGTTGCAAATTTCAACGCCGTCACAAATAAAATTTTTGCTGTTTGTTACTCAATTTACGAAGATATAGCGTCTGTAAAAATTTCATTGTGTTGTACATTGTGAGACAACTTACCTTTAAGGACAGTTTCCACCCGGAGCGGTGCGACACTGGAAGGTTCTTGGCTTGCACGACTAAAACAAAACGAGACAAAACAATTTTAAAATTGGCGCGAACTTCAAATTTTTGATTTTTGTCTGTTTTAAACTTGACCGGTGACACCCGCAACATTACAACAAATCGTCTTACCCTTTTAATCTTTGAATTATTTTTTTTACAAACTTTCAAGCCAACCTATCTGTTTCTAGGTCTTCCACCATACTAAAACTGCACATGCCAGTCGGACTGGCACTCTTCCCTAAATTTCGGGAGCACATGATATAACCCCCACAAAAGCTGAAGATCAACGATGATGCAGTTTATCCTGCATTAATATTCCCCTTTTTCGCCGGCGCATTGCTGCTGCTACTACTACTACTCCTGTCATAACGAATTGCAGCCTACCCCCGCAACAAAAGAGGCTCCTCAAACATTCTTTTATTTGTGATCAGGTGGCATTAAAACTCCCTTTCTTGAGGCGTTTACCACCCCAAAAAAATCCCCAATTTTGCAGAGTCCTCGTCTACAAATTATGCAGCAGCTCTGTTGTAACACTAAAACAACAACTCTACGACTCACAAAGCGGAGAGATGCATTCACCCTTTTCTTCTTGTTCCCTTTTGTTTTTTTTCCTGAGCTGCTCTAGTAATTATCCCATTATTACCTTTATATAAGGAAATGATTACCTGGCAGAAACATAACAAGGTAGCCTTTGTACGTTTTTTTTGTACAGGGACAGCTTTATGTTCCGTTTAAATCACCTGTGCAGCTGTTACTTTTATTTAATTTGCCCTTTATTTTCCTTCGATTAAACTTGCATCTCTACAGGAGGACGTTATACTACTTCTCCCCAGGGAGCACCTTCAGCTTAGGAAGGCGCCTTTTGTTAGGAGTTGTGAAAAGGCAACTAGTTTATTCCCCTTTTTTGTTTGGTCCTGTAAGCCCGGGTAATTACTCTTGCTCCTAACACACACTGTGCAAAAAATGCACGTTGTACTTTTCTCAGCTTGCATATTATACTCATTTTTTCGCGGAAAAATATTTTCTAGGGAATCAGAGGAAATGCAACGGGCAATTTAAAACGTTCCAGGGAAGACGTTCCATTTGAAAGGTCTTCTCAGTGCATAGAATTAGACATGATGTAAGAAAATACGACAATTTTAACATTTGGTAGGCATCAACGCCACCAAGAAATTTAAAAAATTAGATTTTCATTTCCACCCTAGCGAAGGTTGAATTTGCATTTGCAAGTTAATATTGGTTAACTCTACGCAAGGAAGGTATAAAACATTGGGTGCTTACCATGAACGGTGACGTAGTTCCCATTCCTGTAGCAGCGAATCAGCACTTCCCCTGTAAAACCAGCAAAATCGCCAATTATTAATTTTGTTCCATCTCTACCCCGCATTTCTACGGTTCACTCCTTAACCACGTTAATAATTAAAAGGTGCGTGCCCCTAAGTCTCCTTTTTGACAGCCCCCATCAACCTCAATTTTAATCCCATCTCCATTTTTTAAAAACATTTTTGCACGCTTTCTTGTTCATCTTCGCGCGTCAATTTAAGTCAGTCAGTCAGCCAAGCAGTCAATATCTACCCCCTCTTCTCAACCCGCACACATTTCAGCCATAAAATTGTTGAAATGCGCGAAAAAGCATACCCGTCTACCAAAACAAATGTTGCAACCTACGCTGCTCCTGCTTCTGAAAACAAGGATGATGATGACGATGAGGATGATGCTGATAATGATGATAATGACGACTGGCTGGCTTTATAATACTCACGCAAGCACCCAACCATGAAATTACTCGAAAAGTGCACTTACCTTCAGTCTTCTTTTCATCTTCATCAAGATGAACAGCCGCGTACGTAGTAAAAAAAATTTCTTATTTTTCTCTTGATTCAAGTCAAGTCAGCAGGAGCCAGCGAAGCAGAGAGAGAAAAAGACATTAATAATTGACACATGGCATCACCACAATCTTCCCTCTTATCATTATCGTTATCAGCGTCATCATCCTCATCATCCTCCCTGCCATAAAATGTGCAAAAAGCCGGCCTTTTATTGAAACATTTATTTTTCTTTAAAAAAAAACTGCCTGTCCGTTTCACTTTGTGTTGACTGATCTGACACAACAGCTCTAAAAAATATGTCACAAGTCCTACCATCCAACGCACCGCGCACAGAGTGAGTGATGGATTGATTGCCATTTTTTTACCCAACTCTGGTGCGTACCATTATCATTGTAGCTGCCCTCCTATAAAAAAGCTGCAAAGGATGGGGATGTTGTAGCNGCCATTTTTTTTACCCAACTCTGGTGCGTACCATTATCATTGTAGCTGCCCTCCTATAAAAAAGCTGCAAAAGATGGGGATGTTGTAGCAGAGGAACAAAATAATGGGCCATTAGCAAGTTTTTAAGGTAATTTCGCCCAATGTGCCGTGCATTTAAATGATGCCGCAAAAATTATTGCAGTTATCATCGTTGAGTCGCGCGTTACCAGAAAATATGTGAGTGGTTGATAAGAAAACATATCACTTATTATTTTTTTCTCTCTCTCTGGTCGTTGTTTACTTTTTTATTCAGGTACTTTTTTGTGGGATTGTTGAAAACAATGCGCAAAAATGCGGCAATAATCATGGCAATTAAAGCACGTGTGAACTTTTGACTGGGGTTTAATAGCCCGGCATTAACAAGTGAGCTTTTCTGCACAAAATAGGCGCAATAACGAGCGTACTTGTGACTTGTGGGTTGTTTGAGGGGAAAAAATGCAGATTCGAAATGTGCACATGAGTTGTAGTGCGACAAGCTTATTTATTGTTCGTTTGTTAATAATGACCGTGTAAAAAATGACCATTGTTGATTTGCCGATTAAACAGAAAAGTGTGAAGAAAAAAATATGGCTTTTTTGTGTATCGTCGCGGATTACAACGTTCCTCACTTTTGTGGCACACAGGCACTCTCTAGAAAAAAAGGAAGAATGAGCAAACAGGTGAAAATGTCACCGTAAATCATGACACTTTTTCAATAGCGCGAAATATGTAGGTACGAAATTTATTGCCAGTTTTTATGGCCCTATCACCGTGAAGTCCCCAATTATGACCGTACCCCCAAAACGATTTAATTTATCTCAAAAAAACTTTTCATATTAATCGCAATAAAGGACGGGTCATAATATTAAAAATTACGGTTATATGCAAAAATGTGTGTCTTTCTTGTTTCTTTTGTCCTTCTTATTATCCTGTCATCAGGTTTGACAAAAAATCACAACTATTCAACAATTCCTCTCAAACGGTCCCCACAGCCACCAATTGTTTAGCTAATGACAATTATCATTATCATCATTATTGCAATCACGTGACCCCAACAAAAATTGTTCGTGTCTTGCTCTCTCTCTCTCTCTGTCTCTCTCTACACCTTAACGGTTCATCTACTCTCCAACTTTTTTTTCGTGGAAAACTTTCAACTTAATTCTCCTTCTAATTTTCCCTCCTCGCGGAACTAAAAACCGTCTTCGCTCTCTTGCGCGCGCGCCAGAGAGGAACAACGCCAACAATAGAAAATAACGACGACCTTCCTATCATTATCCCATCGCCATCTGCCTACTACTTAGCATACACACTGTCTCCACTCTTCCCCTTATAAAAATTTCCCTTCAAGATAATGCTAACTACATTATGCACACTCTGTCTTTCAAGGGAGAAATTGAGCCGTGAACTGTGAACTGGCGCTTATGCATACCAAGAGAGATACACCATCCTGCTTGCCTTGTCATAACTGTCGTTACACTCATCATCGTCGCCATCATCATCATCATCATCATCATCACTATCAATCTCATCTTCTTTCCGCTCGACAATACGTAACGTCTCTTCTTCTTCTTCAGCAACAAAATGATTTGTTCCTCTCATTCCACCTGAGTAGCGCTGGGTTAAATAAGACACGCTTAAAGCTTCACTGCAGCAGCCGCAACAACATTTTCCTTTCAAACCAAACTTTACGCATAAACTATCATCATTCCGGGGTCTATTCAACTTACTACCTGCACGTCTTGTACAATACCCCTACTACTGCTGCTGCTGCTGTGGTCAAAAAATCTGCGTCCTCCTCACTTTTAACCTTTTTGACTTTTTCTTGATCAAATTTCCATTCTCTCTCTCTCTCTCGAAAGAAAAAGTGCGCTCTCTTGAGTAAGAGATCAAATGCCAATGTCAATTGCAATGTAATAATAATAATATCAACAGCAGTAGTACTGCAACATCATCATCATCGTCATCATCCTCATTCCTCCTCATCATCCTCCTCTTCTTCTCTGCTCTTTTGCTCCCGCGAGAATTATTTGTGCTGACAGCAACACAGCCACAAAAAACGTAATAATTTTTTCCTTCTCCCTGGGTAATGTTCACCAAACGCGCGTAATTCTTGTTGGCATGCAAGAAGATGCCTGTGTGTGCTTGCTCAAAGAAGGAAAGCGCTTTAGTGGACGGCGTGCCCTGTCAGCAATTTTTCTTCACCTGTGAGCTGTGAGCCTCCACAATATCAAGAGAGAGAGAGAGGAGAGGGGATAAGGCGCTTAAAACGTCATCATTGTTAAAAGCGTAGATAATCGGGATATTTTCAATAAAACGACGGTAATTCCCTCGCGCTTGTTTGGCCACTTTCCTGGGGATAAACTATGTTGCTTTTGTGAGTGTTTTGTTTTGTGCGATTTCCTCCCCCCTTCTCTCTCTAAGCGAGTTGAACAGGAGAGCAGAGAGAGATTTTATATGCATGACATATTACGTTTTCTGGGATATTTTTTTCTCCATTTGGAATCTGCCTGTCTTGATGTTACGCATGATTGAGTTTGCAGCCGTTCACCAAATATCCGCTTGAATAAGGTTACTTACAAGGAAGGTTCTTGCTGCTACTATTTGTATGCAGAAAATGGTGTGAGAACATGTGTTCCCATGTTTTCTTTGATTTTTTGTAGCTAATCTGCAGTTCAATATAAAAATGACGGCGAGAAAGGACACTTTGACCAATTTATCGCCTCCTACTTAACCTCGTAAGCGGTCTAATGGGCTGTTGTTGTATTTTCCGATTAGAAGAAGTTTACGTTGGCAGATATTTTTTTTGTTGGCGGCGCGAAAATCCCCCCTTTTAGTGTGATTTGCCATAAAGTGTCTTCTTGTAAGTAGGGGAGAGAACTTGTTGCTGATTTTTTTTTGTATTGAAAGCCTTTTTAACCGACGATTCCTACGGTGAAATATCCATTTAGTAATATCATCAGGCTCAGCGAACGCGCCAAGAAATGGTAATGAATGGTCTCAAAGTCAAAAATGTCATTGCGCTATCGTTTTGTTGTAAATTGGGATGTTGTTGCTGTTGTTGTTACGGGTGCTTTTGCAAGAGACACACACTCTCTGGCAAAAAAAACCAGATACCTGACAAGACGATCGTGATTACGGAGAGTGGAGTGGGGTTGCTGTGTTCAACATAGAAAATGAGTGTTTTGTCGGACGAGGAATTTTTTGCCGGTTTATGCAAGCCGTCCTGCTAAGGCAAGCGTAGAAGTACTACTACTACTACTACACAAAGTGTACCTCCCACACGGTCTGGCACTAAGACCGCCATAATATTTTATAGAGATATCAAGCTGAGCGAAGAAAATTTTGAAGAAGACCAGAAAAAATTACGGAGGATTGATGCAGGTTATCTGAGAGTCACAATCTGAGATAGAGAGGGAAAAAATGAACGCGTACTTTATATTTTTTTCTGCACGCTGCGTCTACGGTAAAGTGGGGCTGCTGAGTGAGTAGTGAGTAGTAGTGGCGACGACGACGACGATGACGACGACGATGATGCAAATGATAATGAAAAATGAACATTTTACAAAAATGCAATTGGAATAAAAAAGATAATAAGGTTGTTTTATGTTTTGATAAATATTCATTTATGCGTTGAGGGAAATTGAATGAGTAGTAGTGAGTGTGTACATCTAAACGCCATTTTCTGCTCAAGTTACTAACAGCAAGTTAAAGTCGTCGTCAACTGACCATAGATAGGCAAAGGGTAAATTATATTTGACCTAATATGGGCTATAGAGTAGATTAACTTGTGCGGGGTAAAAAAAAGTAAAAGAAGAAGAATAAAGCAGCAGCAGCTTGTCGGGTGGTGATGATGGGATGGTAGTGAGTAGTGGTGGTGGTGGTGGTGGTTTAAACGGGAAAAATGAGGAGAATGAAAAATGAGCTTTCTTGGAGGAGATTAGCAATTGTATTACACCGCATGTTTTGTTGGGGAGCAGGCTACAGACAAATTATTTTGTAGTTTCGGGTCTCACCACTAACAGAAGTCGGGGAAAGCTCGAAATGAATTATGTTTTAGAGGGAAGCGTTTGAAAGGGGAGAGAATAATTAAAGGCGGCGGGGACTGTTTAAAATTTTACGGTGCGCCGTAACTAAATATGACACATCCTTAAAATATTCCAGTGTCCATATTTTTGTTATATTTGTTGGTTTTTGTTGCTTTATTTCAACGTCGCCAAGATTTTATGTTTTTAATTTGGATATACATTGTTTAGCAGATCTTTTCATGGGATTTTTGTATGTTGGTATAAAAATTAAAAATAATTTCCCCGCCAAATATCTCATTCCTCCACAAATTTTCCCTCGCTTAACTTTTCATCAATGACGCTTAAAAACAACGTTAGTTTTTTCCTCCCGACAACTCCCCCCTCCCACATGCAAACACAAGACACACATCAAAATAAAATATTTACTCAACCATTTCTCCCCCGTTCCCGTTTTCTCGTGCCTTTTGTGCTTTCTAGCTCCTACCAACAACCCATCACTCTCTTCTACCTCTCTGCCCAAATTATGCACGCATCTCAGATCAAAAACAGAACAAAAAGCAGTCAAGTTTGCACACAGTCACAATTCCATTTTTCATCTGCTTCCTTTTCTGGCTCACATTATCATCGCCCTCTCCTCGACACTACTACCACCACCGTAGCTGATGATAATACACAGGCTCTTCCTCATCATCCATGTCATTTTCACTTCTTTCTTCCGTCTCTCCCTCTGCTCTCCTAAAAAAACTCTGTTTTTCCTTCGCCCAACACAAAACGCCAACTTCCTATTTATGCGCCACCTTTTCCCCTTCCAACATTCAAATATACAGACAGACAGACAGACATAAAAACGAAACGAGAATTCCCTCAACAACTTTTACACTAATCCGCCATCTCTCGTTAGGCCGTAACGTGTGTACACTAACAATATTACGCGCAGTCAAAATGAAAAAAAATGATAAATTATTGATAAACTTGAAATTTTTGGGTTGTTCCTTCACAACAACACTAACAAAATACATACACGCCAAACAATCAACTCCCGTTTTTATCCCCACTGCTGCTTCTGCTCCTGCTGACGACGACGACGACGATGATGATGAGTTGATGATGAGGATGTGCAGTACATTTTAGTAGTGTACTTCCTACACACAAATTCACACCACTTGATTATCCGCCCCACCAACACATTTTTCCTCTCTCTCCCTCTCTCCCTCTCTCTCTCCCTAAAAACAAATCATAAACTGCACTCCATCTTCATCAGGATCATCAAGAGCCTGCGAGAGAGCACAGGCACGTTCACGCTTGTCAGAAACAATGACAAATTTATTATTTAGCTTGACAAGAAACAAAATCCCACAAGAGAGACACACAGAGCAGCAACTTGTTCTTGTTTAAAGTGTGTCTTGCGGCAGGAGGCGAGACAAGGAGGAGGAGGAGGAGGATGATGATACAACCCAAAATGTAAACTTTTTTTTCGAGGAGAAAAAAACCGCAACAAAAATGTGCAATAATAATAATAATAATAATATTTTTATTGATTTTTCTAGTTGACGGTCTACTAAAAATGCAGACAGGACGAGAGACAAGTCCTCTAGAGGAAAAACAAAGGGAGACGTGATGTATGAAAAAGATAGCCCGTTTGAAAGAGTGTCATCATTTTTCGTGGGGGTTTTAAAAAAAAATCCGCCTCTTGAGTCTTGAGAGAGAATGAGGAAATATGAGAAGAGGGGCAGTTCTGCATTTGAATTCCGGTGGAGCGTCGTCGAAACACGTCACTATAATTTCGAGTGAGTTGTTTGGCAGAGTAAAAAACGGGATGTATTTTTCAATTGTGGAGGATTGTAAGGCTGATGATAATTATGATGATGATGATGATGATGTGTGTGTGTGCGCGGTAATAACCGTGACAACAATCAACTGTCACGACGACAAACAGAAACAGGCGAGCAAGATGAGCCAGCGAAATAGCAGGGTTGTGTAATCAAGTTAACTTGTATAAAAAAGGGTAAAGATGGGAAAAGAGAGAGAAAACGAGCTTGTTGGGAATAATGGGAGCTTTTGTTTTTTCCCTGGGCATTGTTACAGTCAAGCTGTGTTGTGCCTGCCCCAGCAGGATTTTAGACGAGCGTGGAGCGAGAGGTAGGCACGACAAAAGGCAATGTACTGAGGAGGAAGAGCCAAGGAGAAGAATGAACACCACCGGACAATTTTCTCGGCTTGTCCGGAAGTTCCTGCGCCATTGTGGGGAGTATTGATGAAGGAGAGAAAAAAGAAGTGCAGTCAAGAATGGATGGGTAGTCACGCTTGAAAAGCGAAATTTTATTTTTTGTGTGGGACAGGACAAGGGAAGAAAAGAATTATTTTTTGGAAGGAATCGAATGGGCAGAGACCTTTGGGTAGGGATATAGGCACACGCAGAGTGCAGAGGAAGAAAGAGAGAGAGAGAGAGAAGAGTATTGTGAAGAGTATTACAGGGTGTATGAAGCAGAAAGGATTTTAATCGTGTTTTCGTTATCAATAAAATAATCAATCTGGATGGGAGAATAGATCAAAAGCAGGGGCTCCAAACTATTTTATTTTGTGAAAGGGAGAGCTTTGAATTTATAGTAATTGTAAAATATCTTTTAAAATTGAAATGCGCATACTTGATTATATGCTAAGAAGAAGTTTTATGCATCTCTGTGTGTTTAAAGACAATTGATATTTAATTCTCTTTGAAGAGCGTCAAAATCAAGCATCATTTTCTTAACCAAGCAGATAAATTGTTACCCATTTTCTATTAACAGTTCCCGTCAAAACTATTAAGTATTCATACAAAATTCCCCAGTGCACCCCTTTTACCCATTGGGAGCCCCAATTATCAGAAAACGCACAATGAAATATTCCCCAAGGATCGGGGCTGATATGGGGTCAAAATAGACATCTGCATACACCCAGTTAGCTACACGAGATTCAATTTCGGAATTAAATTTATTTTCACGCAAGAAGGGAGGTACCACTGACTGTTGCGTGTAATATGTTCATAGTTATGTAAATATTTGTAAATTTCATTAAAATTTCGATGCAACACCTCTACAACTCCAATTTTGTATGTTTACCCTAACACAGATTGTAACAGAATGAAGGTCCACCTAAGTTATATATGTATAAATACTTTGTGCTTCTTTCTTTTAAGACCGTCCAACCTCCCCAAACTTTTTTTTCCAAAGTCACACCAAAAAAGTTTGACAAAAGCCATTTTACATAACAAAACTCTTTTTCGTGATCTTCCTCTCTCCGAGTCCTTCTCACGAGTTATCCTTTTCCTTTTAAACAAAAAAGCCCCGTGAAAAAAAACGTACTTCCCCTGAAAAACAGTGCGGATGACAGCGGAGGATCATCCTAACGAAAGGATGATTGTCGACAACAACGACTAACAACGATAACGACGACGATGATGATGATGATGCATTGAAAAGATGCAAACGCAGAATAAAAAGCTTACCCATGCGTATTCGTTTCTCTCTCGCTATCGCTCTTTCTCTTTGTCTGTCTTGTTCTCCTCGTTCCCTCTCTCTCTCTCTCTACTACACGCCCGACTTACAGAGAGGAAACGACAACGACGACAACAACAATAATGCTGATAATTTAGACGATACCGTGAAAAAACAATTTTATCTTTAGTCCGCACTTCTTTAGAAAAAAACGGGGTACACAACATCAAGAAACGACAAAAGACTCAACTTCTGTTGCTGCTGCTGCTGCATCAGCGTCGTCGTCGCAGGATCAAATAGACACAGCCTCCAGCCAAATGCCAGCTTTTTTTGCGTCGGATTTATTTTACCAGTCTGGTTACGTTGAAGTCGACAGAGAGTGTTTTAAAACGCGTTTTTGTTTGACAGGGACATTGAAAAAAAATACGTTTTGAATTTGCCACCGAATGCTTTATTTTTTTCTGGTAGTTTTTTTTTTTCTCTCTCTCTCTCTCTTTCTGACTGCTTTACTTTATTGCATGCGGGAGCACACCTCATTTAAAAGTTTGCCTTTTTGGGAGCATCTTTAATCATCATTATTACAAAACAGACAGACAGACATACCTAAACCCGTCAAGTTACACACATACAGACACAGACACATAAGCACACACGGACTTTGTGAAAAATTTATTTTACTTTGTGAAGCGGACAAAAAAGGAGAGCACACACGTTTTGTTTTCTTCCTTTTCTACGTGGTAGGTAGCTAAAGAACGAAAGAGAGAGAGAGAGAAAAGAAAAAAATGGAAGACAAGCTGTATTAAAGGCTACTGGATTGTTAGAGGCTTATTATTGCACAAATCCTTATTTGTCAGGAGAGACAGTTAGCTGCTGCCTGAATCTTTCTTTGCAACTACTTAGCACCTTTTCCCGTCGCTTCAATTTAAAGTAAGAAGACTTTTGGGTTGGGGTCATACTCACGTTACGTGACATTGTAACAGAGATGGGGTGGGGACTATTACTAAATTCATCGTCTGCTTTTAAAGGGAAAAGAAGCATTGAAATAGGCAGGGTGGGAAAAATTACAGATTTTTCAGTGTGACGTCCTTTATGAAAGACCCCTTTCCGTCACCACCATCTTTAAAGACAAATTGTTTGCCGAGAGGGCGAGAAACTTGGAAAAGGTGATAAAATATAAAAACGTAAAAGAATTGGAGGAGAACAGATAGCAACAGTTAACGAGTTTGCTGTCCAGCGTCGATGAAAGACCCCTTGCCGTCACCACCATCTTTAAAGACAAATTGTTTGCCGAGAGGGCGAGAAACTTGGAAAAGGTGATAAAATATAAAAACGTAAAAGAATTGGAGGAGAACAGAGAGCAACAGTTAACGAGTTTGCTGTCCAGCGTCGTCAGGTAAAATGTCGGTGGTGGTCGTCATCCTCTTCGTAAAAGAGGGGGCAGCAACGTAATTTGTGTACCCAGTTAATTAGCATTGTGGTGAGGAGTGCACACTTTAAAAAGGAATTTAAAATCAAACATATTTTTTCTCACCTTTGCCAGAAAAAGGCGTTTTGCTCACCACCGGGGTTCTGCTCCGCCCTGCAAAAATCTTTCGGGGACGCCCACTTGGAGTAGCCCGGTAACTGTGCCTTGAACTGCTTCCCATTCCTCGGAAAGACACGTGGGAGATGGCGGACGCATTTTGAAGAATACTACCGAACTCCGCTGGATTCGTCTCATTTTCCAACCCGTAAGCCTCATTACTGGCAGTATTGTATTTCAGACCTGCGCAGAACGTATCCCCCCGAAACTGCAAATTTTTGGTGATCGGCGTGCTAAACGCGATACCCCCAACCCCCGCCAGATTATCACTCCGCCCACTTCTCCGCATAATCCCCGCACTGCTACTCTTAATAATCACGCTCGGCTGCTCCCCCTCCCCCTCTTCAGGGGCCACTTCATCATAAATGTGCTCCTCCGCCTGTTCTTCCGGCACATCGTAAAAATTCTGCGTTATCGTCCTCTCGCCCCCCGGCCCTTCTTCACACTCCGCGTACAATCCTCCCCCTCCTCCCGGCGGGGAGTAATAACAGGTGGATGAATCACTGGAAAACTGTCGCTCGTGGGGTGGTCGACTGGACACTTGAAAGTGGTTGGAATTTGGGAAAAAGCTCCCACAAACCACAGCCCCTTCCGAATACACTGAACTCCCAGAATGCCCACTGATACTGGTACTCGTCAACGTGGCATACTCCCCGTCGTCGTCCTCCACCTCGTCCACCCGTTCTTCATTTACGATTTCCTCATTAATTTTCTCCCGTTGCTCCACATGCTCCGGGGTATCATAATTATTCTCCTGCGGCACTCTTTCCCTTAACCGGCTCTCTTCTTCCTGGTAACCTCGCTCCACTTGACTATCTTCTCCAGGAATGTCCGTGCTATCCAGAAAAAATAGGTCGAGATTAGTCTCTTCTCCAGGCATGTCATGCTCCTCTTCTTCTTCTTCTAAATCCTCCGCCGATCCTTTTCCCGACGAACTCAAACTTAATCTTTCGCGGCGGCTCTCTCCAGAATGCGTGGATGATGACGATCCTGAAGGGGAGTACGCTTCAGGTGGGTAAGGGCTCATAAATCCTTCATCTTCTTGCAGACAACCGTGCTCATCATCATCATCATCATCCTCGTTTCTCTCTCCCTCTCCATAATCTCGCCTCAGCAGAGCGGACGATGTTGCTGAAGATGAGGATGACGACGACGACGTTGATGTCGGCACTTCAAAGGGATTCCGCTTTTGTGGCGGCGGGGCCGCCAAGGGCTCTACGCCTATAATCATCCCATTTCTTTTCGTGTTGTGGTTCAAGCAGCCCTTTAATTTTCCTCCCGCTCGTAATAAACTCTCCTCATATTTTGGTGGTGCAGGTGTTGCGTGATCCGCCCCTTCATCCAAATAATCACCGGGGCTCAGGCTATTAATACTGGAGCTGCTGCCCCCATCACTGGACAAGGAGCGTTCATCTCGCTCTTCCGCAGCCAGCGCGGCGGCAACAGGAGTGGTGAAGGAGAGCAAACCCATAACTTTACCATTTTTACGACTCTCCTTGTTTTCCCCATTGTTTTTTCCGTTATTGTTGTTGTAGTTGTTATTATCGTCGCTTTTTGTTCGAGCTCGCCTCCGTCTTGTAATTTCTACGAGCGGAGCAGGACTAACTCTATTCAAAGATGTGTGGTTATGAATATCTATTTCGTCGTGCACGCACAGAGATTTTCGATATTCCAGGGGTTCGTTGGAATTTGTAATTTTCTCAGTCTCATTTGCATTTTTGTGAGGCTCCCGTCTCCTGTTTAAAATTTCTCGCTGTTGTAGCGCTAATAAAGAGTCTTGTTCTTCGTCGCAGTCGTTGTCGTCCCCCGCCCAATTATTGTTCTCTGGGGCGGGATTGATGTGACTGCTGCTACTAAAATTATGCGTGCTCATCAGAAAACTTTCATGAATCATGTTATCCTGTCGAATCACCTCCGCCATGCGAAACTCGGCCGCTAAATTTATGATGCTGCTGGTGGTAGAGGAGTTGGTCCCGGCGCTGTCGCCATCTCCACTGCCGCCGC
>JAHZNE010004989.1:0-16150 GCA_027744055.1 Callyntrura sp. NNG-2020
TGTTTGTATGTGTGCATGTGTGTGAATGATTTGTTATTAGCGTTATTACTGCCGTGATTGTGATTACGTGTGAGGGGAGCCGAGGAGGGAGCACACGGCCATTACGAGGACGTTTGATAGACCTCATAAATTATACGACGAAAGGGGGATGATAATGACGACGGTAGGAGAAAGATGATATCTTACACACAATCATAAAAAAATAACCGTGCGCAATATATAATGAATATCGCCACTGAATTGGAAATGATGCCGTTTCATTGTCTGTCACAGAGGAGCAGTTTTACGAGTCAGGCCCAGAAGAGCATTACATATATATTTTTTTTTTGTTAGGCCGTCCGCGTCCATCATCATTATGAAAAATAACGACGGTTTTACAACAGTCAAATAAACAGGGATTCTCGCTAATAATGACGTTAATGATGACAATGGTGGTAGGAGACGATAACGAACGAGGAGAGAGATAACAGCAGCTCGCAAATAATTTTTATGGGGGGAGACACACCAAACAAAAACATTTCTGGGTGTAGTAAAGATTATGTCAGAGCTGTTATTATTATTATTATTATTATTATTATTATTATTATTATCATTTGGAGTTACAGATAAATTTTTTTATCGAGTCCGTTGAATTTACATCTTGAGAGAGAGAGCGAGGATCGTCCATTATTCCGGGTTTGAATGCGAGGTTGAATGCTGGCAATACAAAAAGAGGGTTTTATGTGCGTAATAAGGGACAGTTTCCTGCAGCTTCTTCTCTTCCTCTCGGAAGAAACTACTTTTTATTGTCATCTTTTAATTTCTCCGTTGTACCGTTTCTCGGAGAGCGCAATAAAAAGAAGCTGTCACACTGTGTGTGTGTGTGTGTGTATGTGAGGAGAAGGAGGATGTGATGTGAGGAGGATTTAAAGAATGAGGAGAAGAGAAAGAGGACATTTTTTATGTGCCGTGTAGTAGTCATACTTGATTACAATATAGTCAGCCATGCCAAAATAATGCGGATCTTATATGTATTTTACGCTTGACGGCGTGCTTCTCTTTATCACACAAATCCATCCAGTTTTTGCTTTGCTGCGTGACGTGCACAATAATAGACAGCAGGAGGAGAAAGTAAGAAAGAAAGCTAGAGAGAGAGAGAGAGTGAGAGAGAAGAGAAAGAGAGGAAAGGGGGAAATGGAGGAAAAAAGAGGAATTTTAGTTGCAAAACTTTATTTGATTTGATCATAAACCATTGGATTAATAATGGTAGTAATAATGATCATTATTACAGGAGAGAGGAGGAGTAAGCTTTGCTGGAGTTGGGGAGAAGTAGCAGTAGTAGGAGTAGTAGTATAGTGCATTCTAGACACCCATAACTTTTTTGTTCTTCTTTGAATGTGTGTGTGTGTGTGTGTGGACGCTCATCATCATGATCATGATCATGATCATCATCATCGTCATCATCATCATCATCATCTTGTTCTTTGCTCGCCGTGAAATATCTTTTCTTGTGAGAGTTTTCTGTATGTAACTGCTGTCTTTTGTGGGCCTGGCTCTCTGGTGACTACCATTGCCACACACCATGCACAGGCAGGATTTTCCTGGTTTTTATTACAGTTCTACTACCACCACAACTGCTACTACTATCGTACATTTAATGGTGGAAAAAGAGCTCCATTTCATTTTACCACTGAAATTACCTATACATTATGAATGACTGCTTGAGAGAAAGAGAGGAGAGGAAGAGAGAGAGAGAGAGAGAGAGAGAGAGAGAGGAAATCAGAAAATGCAGCTCATGTCTCTTCGTGTTTGTGTAGGGGTAGTTTGGTGGCTCTGTACTAGGAGTATAAATGGGAGGAAAGATGGCGAGAGAGAGAGAGAGATTGTGTGTGTGTGTGTGTGGATGGGGGTAGTTTGGTGGCTCTGTACTAGGAGTATAAATGGGAGGAAAGATGGCGAGAGAGAGAGAGAGATTGTGTGTGTGTGTGTGGACCTGTCTCCTTTTCATATTATTTTTTATTACGGTTGTCATAAAAATATGACCACAAATCAATACATAAACTGCTTTCACTTTTGTTTTCTCCTATCGAGAGTCCAACCATGTTCTTGTTTGTGGGAAATGACCAAGAATAAGAAGAAACTAATAAAGAATATTAAAGAAACCAATGTGAGTACCTACTACTAGCGTCTTAGGGATATTGGCTGACGAGGATTAAACAACCAGAAAGTAATAATAATAATAATATTAATAATAATAAAAAATAATAATGTTAATAACAAAAAAAATATTATTAATAATAATAACAATACAATACTAATGATGGTAGTATCGAGAGAAAGAGAGAGAAATTATTTCTTGCTGTATTATAATCTCTTTCTCTCTTTCACTCCACGAGCCGCAATACTCCACGCCGTGCGTGGCGTAACGCGTATACTTTGACACTGGGACCGTAATTTTTAATTGACAAGGAGTTTCCTTCCGGTTTATAAAGTCTATCTGTAGAGATCACATCGTCTTGTAAAGCAGGCAATTCTATTACGGTAGTGTATAACAGTACCAGTTATCTACACAAAGCAAATATTATGATTTTATCAATCAATATTACCAATACCAACAACAACAATACTACTTACTACTTCTATTAATCTACATCCTTTCGTACTGCCACTTTTACATATGTTGGCTAACGGGAAGAGAGGACATCAGAAACATGTATATCTAGACGAACAAATTCCACACGTTCATACATTCCCTCTTGGAGCTGTAGCAGAAAAAAAAATATTCTAAATGATGGAGAAATAATGTCTACCAAATTTAGTACGGAAATATTAAATGTTAATTTTACAGTAACATAGGCTTTTGGTATATAAATATATAAATATATAAATATATACATATATATATGCATATATATATATGCAGATATTCATATTACACGCAATATATAACAGAAATTTATATACTAGCAGAATATTTGTAGCGGGGTGCATTTACATGCGGTACGAAATTAAGGATAAAATTATAGTGAAAAACACAACATGTTTTTACGCAAAAATCATTTCCCATCTGAATGATGGTTTCGGTACACACCCTAGAAGGATGAAAACGAGGCTGGAAAAAATGCTCATGCAGTTTGGCATACTAAAAACATATATACAATAGATACATTCGTGTACATACCTTGATATATATTCCACTTTTTTCATTGTAATCATGATACAAGCAGGTACGGGAAAGTACAGAAAATATTTTCCTTCTTGGACGCAAAGTGAAACTCTAAATGTAGCTGTACTCTATGGTCCTCCGAGAAATAAATTAAAGCACAAACAAATGCGTAGCAGAAGAGAACAGATAGTAAGTATAGTAGTGAAAGAAAAATGTTTATTGGGACTATCAAAATCTATTACCACCAAAAATCGTACGCCAGGGCGAGAAAGGTTAACTTTACAATTTTCTACTACAACTTGTCATAATTGTAAAAAAAAAAATTTACTAATAAATAAAAACTGGTAGTATTATACAGTAAGCGTTTCTCTGGTCAGGTGCCAATGTAGAAGTGCTGCAGGTACAAAATAATAACTTGGTTTAAACAAGTCTATACATAGATAGATAGATAGATAGATAGATAGATACATGTAAGATACACACAAACAAAAAGGAAAATAAGTTAAGTAAACTATCAAGTCATGGTATTATTATCAGTACACCAGAACAAGCTAGAAATTGGTAATTATTAATAATTATGTACGATTCCCCCTGTACGACACGTTCTTCCCATTAAAAAACGGTGTAGTTGGATGTAGTTGCATTAACACAATTTTTTTTAGTCGGTGGGGCCACTAGTAAACTCGCAACGGCGGAAAATGGGCGCAATTTGGGAAATTTTTTAAAGGAAAGCACCCCCGTGTCCATTGGGAGTATACCGAGTATCTAATGAAGGAACAGTCTGTGGTTGTGGAAGGTAAGGCATCCCTCTACTTTTTTTTTAATCTGGTCTAATTTTTAATTAGGTAACCGTGCATTTTCTACATTTTATGACGAAACGCCGCTACAGTTTCTCGAAATAAAAATGCCCTGTTTTTTAAACGCGTTATACCAACCATTTTCCGAGCAAAGTAATGTTTCCTCTTGGGTAGTAAAATAAAAAAAGATGTCATTTGTTTGAATGGGGAAAATAAACCTACCCCATACCCCCCCTCTATCCACACTTTCACCACCATCGTTTCCCTAGTTTTTTTTCTCTTGAATCCCCCACTCTTTTGATTTCCCCGTGAAAATGGGCGACGACAACGGCTCTTGATGCAGAAACAGCTCCATTTTTTCTCCTCCAGACACATTACACATTTTGGTTTTGCGTAACACGCTCTGCCTCTAAACGCTTGAATGGTGGTGCTCCCAGTGGGTCTACTACTACGGATCCGACAACCACGGGAGTATCCCCTTCCTGAAAAGTAACGGTGTTGCCACCGTTTCCCGAGTATATAATCAATATTACACCAACGAATTATAGAAGGTGTCTACACACCCACAGCTATCCATCCTATATTCGTTACTGTCTATATCAAACAAGCTCCAACTCCAAACAATGTCTTGTTGTTCTTGTTGTCCTTTTTGTTGTTATTGACACAATCCAGTCGAGTGAGTTGTTAGCTGCAACAGCAAACACACACATACACACACACACAGAGCCATGGTATTAAATGAATATTTAAATGAAATGACCAGCAGTCACACACGAAGACCATTTTAGCTAATCCCTAGGCTCCGTTTAACTTTCTATTGTGTTTCAGGGAAAATGCAACGTGGCAAACGTAAATGACTTCCTTTCCCCTTTCCTTTCTCTTTTTCCCTGGATACCACAAGAGACAAGGAATCTATATATGTGTGTGTGTGGTACAAGTATATAGCTGTACAAGTATCTCAGATAGATAGACCCAGGTGGAATGTACAACGGGTAAAAGACGAAAATGCTGGGGATTCACACACAATCCTTTTCCTCTCTGTGGGCTACACAATACTTTTTATCGATTTGCTTTTTGCGACAGGTGATTTTTCCCCAGCCACTTTACACAGGCAAGCACGTGTAAATTAGCTAATTAAAGATAACCATTACCCTACTGCTGCCATGGCTACTTTTGCTTTAACTACCGTTTCCCTTTCAACACCACCAGTATCAGGTTTGCAGATTGCAGTCAGGGAGGAGAGAGAGAGAGAGAGAGAGAGAGTAAAGTGGGTATTGAGAGAGTGAAGATGGGAGAAAAAAACGTTGATGGTGGGCAACGGCTATGTGTACATAGCTACTTGGTGTGGTACTACACCATCATCATCATCATCATCAGAAGCATACCACTGCTTTCTGTCCGGAATGACGAGACTGGGACCAAGAAGGCTTTTGGTTGGATTGTATTCCATTTTTGTGGAGAGGGTGATGATAAAATGGTAATAAAAAGGTTTGCAACAACAGCACAGCTCTCTCTCTCTATCTCCCTGGCTCTCTCTCTCTCTCGCTTTCTCTCCGTGTAGGACTGCACAGCTTTCCATTGTTTCTATTATTGACGGGAATGGGAAAGAGCATATTGGTAGGTTCGCTAATTAACCACATTGTTACGTTGTAAAGGATTCATGAGAAGTGAAAGCGAATCGAAACAGACGATACGGGATTTTCTCGGAGAAACGTGGCACTGTTAAAGTGGATTCTCCAAATAGGATTGGGCTTGATGATGCCGCGGCGGAGGAGGAGGAGGACGACGAGAAAGGGAAGGAGAAAAAAAGAAGAAGAAAAAATAAGGATGATTCGACTTAAGCCATTTTACTAGTGCATACATTACCGTGTTATTGTTGTTTTATAGGCTGTTTATATCTCTATTGAGCGGGGGGACTCTATATCCGGGGAAAATAGAAGTTTTTAAAGGTCTATTATGTTACGGTATGCTCTCAACAGAAATGTCTAGACAGGAAGAAAGAAAGAAGAGAGAGAGAGAGAGAAAGAGAGAAAGAAAGAGGAATAGGAGAAACTCGTATTCAAAATTACCGCTGGGACTCGTTTGATTTTTATGTGTTATTAGGAAAAATGAATGAGGCAGGCGCCCCAGATGGTAAATAAATAAGATACTTTTCCCCTAAAACACTATTTTGCTAAGGCAATTATTTAATGCAGAGTCGATCGATTAGTAGAGAGGGAAAGGAATGGGCTAATTTGAGCAAAGGGCGCAACCGCATTTGGGCTCCCCAATTCCCCTACAAAAAATTGTGTTTCATCATCATCGTTCTGTGTGTGTGTGTGTCTGCCTTTGTGTCTTGTCTCCTTTACTGCTGACACTAAATTTAAGTGCTGTTTGTGGTAAGATGTTGCTATCGGGACAACGTGTATCCCATCATCTGATGCTTCCCATTGGGTGATTTGCAATCTAATAAAAATACGGGGAGTGCAGAGCGGAAGAGGAAAGATAGAAAAGGGGAGAGTTATTTACGGAGGCAAGATATTCGAAGAATTAGAATTCGGAGAAAAGACAAAGCTGAAGGTAACAACAATTCCGGGGGTATAAATAGCAAACAAGCAGTAAGAGACATGGCTACGAGGGTAGTTTTTTAAAAAAAACTGTAAAGTTTCAAGTGAGGCGTACAATATTTAACGGTCGTTACTGTCCAAAGTGTGCCGAGGAAAGTTGGCGAACCACTCATTCATGAAATGGCAATTTCTTTGCAATTTAACGACTGAGAGTACCCAAAAGTTGGGCTTTGTCAGGCATAAAATATTTTTTTTTACCTTTTCCCGTCAAAAGAACTTCTTTACGAGGTTGGGGGCTTGCCAGGTACTTGGGGAAGATTACGAATAATATGTTGGTACAGTTAGAGTCAAGTGTGTGTGTGTGTGTGTGTGTGTGTGTGTATTTATTTCAAGCATAATTTTCCAAAAATGACTGACAACTCAAAAAGAAAGTGGAGCAGGGTGTAAGCAAACGACAAAACAGACAAGAACACCAAAATAATAGTGGCAGAGAGACAGGAACATGATTTTAAGTGGTGGCGCTCCTTCACACATACAGTCTAGCAAATATTTACTTTGTCATTAATTTCGAGAGAGGGGGAAAACGGGACAGGTGAGGACTCACAAGAAAGGACCGTTTACATACGCACATAAACAAACACACAAATAATTCGCTTACAGGGAAAGTACAAGTCTGCCTTTTACTTTTATTTGCAGCAGCGGTAAAAAAATGGAAGATTAAATTTGTTTTCAAATTGGTTCTGCTTGGGGGATCTAAAAGCCAAAAATTAGCTTAAAAAAAATCTTAATAATTTTAGCTTCCCACTACAGCAAAAGGGTAAACAAGTGCAGGTTGCCCCATCCCACACATAATATTAAATTACGTCGCAAAAATAATCGGAAAAGATTTGTAGGGTGGCGCTTTATCACTCCGATATTTTAATTTACCACACCGTTTTTTTTTCTTGAGAGGAAGAAAATATCAGGAGAAGGAGGGGATTCCTCATCGATAATAAATGTAGTTGAAGAGTAGATAAAAACAAGAGTATATTAAGTATGGGGGAATGTATGTGCATATAATCTAGATTAAAAAAAAAAGTGCTGCCACAAAAAAAACGTTGTGACTGGTCCTATAATTTTTTTTTTGTTTCCACTTTCGCTAATTATTTTATTTTCCACAGACAGAGAAACCCGGGTGACAGGGATTAACTGGCACGATTTCCCAAGAAAATCTCTCCTTCCCGGGTCTCTCGTGACACGCGCGCGTATATTTCTTGTAGCAACAACAAAAGGATCTCATCCCATTTTCCCTTTTAATTTGTAGAAACGTCCGTACTCTACTTTAGAGTGGGCATAATTATAAGGTACAATTGGTATAAATAAACAGGAAATTGTTACTTGCTCGAATTTAATCTACAATGGTTGTGTGTTTAAAACTACCTGCATTTACGGATGAATGCTGCTGAAAAAAATAGGGTTGGGAAAGCGTGAGACTTTTTTTTTTGAACAAGAAAAATATAGACATATTTATGTCGACAGTCGACCGACACGGTTTAGGACGGTACCATATGATAAAATTACAGAGTTTAATCTAATTTTGAAAAAAAAACCGGGGCAACATGTGGCACGGTTGTCGTCTCCATGTTACTTTAACAATAAACATCTACATAACATATTATTCCATATATATTATATCCTTCTAAGCAAAAAAAACTATATTTAAAATTTCATACTATCATGATGATGATGATGATCATCATCATGATGAAAATGATAATATGGTAAGATAGAAATGTGTACATTCCAACGTAAACTACTACGTAAAGAATTATTATTGCTATTATTATTGTTATTATTAACGTGTGTGTGTGTGTGTGTGTGTATTACAATATTATTTATTGTAAAATATTGTAATATTTCTGAAATTTCCTTCTGTGTAAGAGAAAGATGATAATAAAATGTGTAGACTCTATACATCTCTAGATCTCTGGTGTAGAATACCACTATGATGAACGGGGGAATCGCCACGGCGAAAAATTGTGTGGCGGAGAAGGGAGTTGTTACAAACAGCGTAAAAATAACAAAAAATGGAATAAAGATAATAAGTTATAGTACCATGATAATTTTGATGGTGTGTAGCGATTAAATAGTATTATTATTATTGTTATTATTATTATTATTATTATTATCATTATCATTATCATGTGTTGTAATAGAGAATAAAATATATGGATAACGATAATAATATTAATGGAAACAGTTATATATCTTGTGTACAGGCAAAAAAAATTATTGTACATATACAATACAACCTATCACAACAAATAAATGGTGTGTAAATAATATATGCGGTGAAAATTATAGGAATATAATAATAATAACAACAATAAAAATAAAAATAATAATAATAATAATAATAATAATTAGAGAAAACCAAAAAACGAATAAATAAAAATTAAAGCGAATGCGAGTGAAAGAAGGGAGCAGGAGGAACTTTTGCAGTTTCACATGATTTAGCACCGGACATAATTTATTTTTAAGGCTGGAAAAAGGCATTTTCTAATTGATTTACATACACGACATCATGCATTTCTCCAACAGTCCTAAAAAATTTATAGGGCGGCCGTGTGTGTGTGTGCTTTGGGTAGAAAGTAAAAACACACATTCATATAATGTTGTCTGTCTTCGCGGGAAACTTTATTGTTCTCTCAACGGAAAATCTCTTCGCGTGGCCTTTTCCTGTCCGTGTGTGTGTGTGCTGTTGTGTGTGTGGGGGTGGGTGTACGTCTACGGTGTCCACCCATCCGTGCAGCAACGCTGCTGCTGTCTCAATTGTTATGCATGTGTTGGCCACTATTTTTATTACTTTAACCTGGACACACATATTATCCGCTTTATAAAAAATAATGTGCAGAAAGGGACTGCCAACGGGGGGAAAACGGAACATTAATTTCTCTTTTGGACTGACACAACACCACACACTCACACACACACACACGACGGAGTTCTACATTGCTACTGCTGCTACTACTACTACTACTGCTACTAGGACTACGACGACGACCCGGTAAGAAATGAGTTTGGGAGAAAAAGCAGGCGGAGAGAAAAAGCCACACAGTTTATTTATGAAGACTCGTGTTTATTTTGCTGGAAGGCAAAAGTTGTGTGAAGAGAAGGTAGGTACAACCTGTAAATACAGAATAAACAGGAACACACATACATGCATCATGCATGATGAGTATATGTGTTGTAACGGGCAAGACACGTACCACTTTTTAATATTATTGTTGTTGTATCAGACCATTTTGCTGTTGTTGTTGTTGTTGTTTTTATTGTTATTTCCTTTGTGTGTACAAATAAAAAATAGGACCACGTCGGGTGGATCAATTTCAAGGAGAAATGTGTGTCGTCGTGGATGAGCCATAAGAAAGGAGGGACAAAAAAGGGGAAATGGAAAGCAAAAGAGAGAAAGAAGGGAAGACTCAAAAGTTGGAAAGAAATGGAAAATGGGCTGGATACGAGGATGATGATAACGACGACGATGACTACGCTGCTGCTGCTGTTGTTGCTACTGCTGCTACTGCTACTGGTGCTGCTGTTTGGGCTCAAGGAAGAGAGAACAGATTATGAGAAAGGGGATAATGTTGCAGGCAGTTAAAGCACTTTAATATGTAGTTCCTTGCTAACTTTTCTTTCTGCTCAGTGAGCCGATGTGACTGGTGGTGATGGGGTTCATGAAAGGAAGAGAAAGAGTGAAAGCGTGTGTGTGTGTAGGAGAGAGAGAGAGAGAGAAAGGTGATGAAAGTGCATTAAAAAGAGAAGGTAAGTGGAACACACTGGTCTACTATGTAAACAGGAGAGATTCTCTGTCCACTTTTTTGTTACTTTTCCTTTTGAAGGGAGAGAGAGAAAAGAAAACGTTTCTGTCACGCGCACTAATGTTGTCATTTTTCGTGTCATCTTTCGTCGTCGTCAAACAGACAAGGAGGGTCATTATAAAAATATTAATAATCAAGCGCTTCCCCACCACCAACAAAATGAAGCGTGCACTGGGATGGGGAAAGTATTTGAAATATGTATTCTTACAACCAGCTGTTATGTTGATGGGGTACTATAAGTAATGAACAAATTTTTTACAGCATTGTTCCCAAAATACAGTCATCTGCGTTTTCAGCGGACAGCTTGTAATAAACGACAACACTTTAGTTGCTAATGCTCTACTTGTCTCTCTCTTTCTCCTTTCTCTCTCTCTCTCTCTCTCCACTATTACCGGTGTTTTCGTTGGGAAAGTATATTTACAGGTTAGGTTACGTCCTTTTTTGTTTTTAGGGCGATACTAGTGTAAAACCGTTATTTTTGCGGAATCAGCAAAATTTTATGACTTGCCGTTTTAAGGAAAAATATGGTCGCCCACTTTCCGCCGCAGTTTCCCCAGCTTGTTGGCGCATTCGAGGAAAATTATTTTTTAAGTTTGAATGGCACTTTTGAAAATGAACTCCAACTTTGTTTTGCCACCTACCCAAACCTGTCCGAGGGTGTTCAATATGAAATATTTCTCGTTTATTCCATCACTTTTCGAGTAATCGTAGGCAGTCGTTCCACGCTACTTTCTTTCAGCCACATCCATTAACCATTTTAACAGGGAATAGCGTCTGTTCCACCACTTTCGACGGTATCCGCATACTTCTAGGAAGACATTTTGTCTTATGGAACTTCCGACGGAACGGTTCATTCCAACCTTGGATCTGCATTCAGTGCTACCCTCATTCTCCCCATCGGTTTTTGTCACTTGTCACTATTGTTCTAGTCTTTGATGATAAGTGTGGAAGTCGTCCTTGTGCTATATTCTAACGAACAGTTATACAACTGACGTTCGCGAGGGTCCTAAACTTTAATGGGAGCCCAAGTCAAAGGTCACTATGCACGTCATGCGGGGTTTAGGCATATTCCCTTTCACTCTAGAAGGCTGCCATAGCAGTAACCTTATCTGATATCCCATACAGCCCTTAAGGTATGGGTCTGTTGGAGAGTCCTTAACAACGCCGTACAGCGTACCACACCCTAAAACACATTCATTTTTTCCAATTTCGTTGATACTCAGGGTAATGCTTATCACTGGTAACGTGGAAAGGGGAGGCGGTTAAGTTATACACCGTCGTTGTGTAATGGCCATGTTAATGGTACACTGTGAAAACACGTGTCCTCTCTGATTGTTAGTTTTTTTTTGTTCACATACGTGTAATGTAATCGTACGTTCGTACTAATATAAGGCTATCATCAAAAACAGCTTTCTTAACAGTTTACAGGGTAAGGTACACATTCTCGACCAAGCCAAACGTCGACAACTCGTCAAGGTAAGGAATCGTTGGAATCAGGAAATACTTGCGTGCTACGCCTCTGCCTTTAATCCCGACCCCAGCACCTTAAATGTTTAAACGGCTTGGATATTTGGTGTTTCTAATCAAAATTGCATGTGAATATTCGGAAATAAAGTAGTAACAAACATTGTCGAGATTTGACCCCGTCGACGTTGTACCCACAATCCTGTACACATCCACAGTAGCTGCCTTGCTAATGTAAATATTATGTACCTCATATTTTAAAAAGTAATGCGCAGAAACACACACAAGCGTGCAGAGAAGACACAATTTGCCTGCTTCTGGGCCCGCACAAAAAAATGTAAAAAAGAAGTAGTGATATTAATAGGCATACAATTTTTTAGACCTATTTATTTTGTAGTCACGGCGAAAACTTTCTAGGCACCGGAGAGACAGCAAGATATATACATATATATATATAGAGAGAGAGAGAGGGCGATAGTTGTTACTAGCTCAGCAGCTCATCCCACTTGCAGCCAAGGAAGAAAGAAGGCAATGTAGCAGAAAGTCACATTTTCCCTACAGCTCCTCTGCTCCTCCACTAATAACGTGAAACAAACAAAAGGTTGTGAACAACGGGGCAAATATGCAAAAGAAAAGAGAAGAGGGAATAAGAGAGAGAGAGAGAGAGAATTTTTTCTTATTTTTTTCTCTCTACTTTATCATCACCATAATATTCATGTGTGTTTATACCGTTACTTGTACAGTAGTACACCCACAAAAATGTATAATAATCGTATATTATTATGTATATAAAATTATGCGTGTAGGTACGTACGTAGTTTCTCAAACGGAATTTGTAGTTTTATCTTGTCTTTACATTGCATACGCTATCATCCTGCACGCGTGCAGACAAACATTATAATAATATGCGGAGGATGTGGTGGTGTGTGCACGAATGTTTTTTTTTTGCAAAATAAAGTGTATTTATTTTATGAATGTGTAGAATGAATGTGCAACGACAAGGATGTGTGTAAAAACATGGAGAGAGACAGATAATGATGATGATGATGATACCAGCGACGATGACCGACTCGACAAAAAAAACTCACTTTACTCTACTATTGCATAACATCACTAACATTCCCTTTCCCCGACCACCACTTTTCTTTGGCGAAAGAGGAAAAGGTTTTTTTGGGGCATCTTGTTTCATTCAGAAAAGTCGAATCAGAATTTATTTGGAGGAACAAGCGTTATGAATGTTTGTGTCTTTGTACAAGTGTGTGTGTGTGTGTGTGTGTTTGAATGCTTCTCCCTTTTTATCTTACAGTGAAAGCAAAAAGATATGTTCACCGTTACACATGTTTCAGACAGGAGGCTACATACATCAACGAGCTTGCACACAGGGAGAATTATCACCAACAAAGAAGGTTATGTATAGAGGAGGACATATGTGTACGTGTGTGTGTGTGTGTACGTACGAATAACAGACAGCAGCAAAATTTTGTATTCTCCCTGACGCGCTCTCTTTCTTTGTAGAAAAAGAAGGGAGAAATGAGCATCATGAAAGAAACGCAGTGGTGGGGTCGTGAAACATTTTCTTTTTCTTGCACTTTTTATAAGAGAAATGCTAAAAGTGCTAGAGATTTACAATGTAACATGAAGAGAGAGAGAGAGAGAGATCTACTATAGGTATATATGTAATAATATGTGGTAAATAATATGGAAGACAATGTTGTGGGCAAAATATATACAATGAGCCATAAAAAGCGGAATACATCAACCAAGGGACCTATATAGGATTTGAAACACACAGTGAGAGAAGATGCACAAAGAAGGAAAGCTGTAGCGAGAGAGAGAGAGAGAGA
Organism: Callyntrura sp. NNG-2020; assembly: GCA_027744055.1. Lineage (NCBI taxonomy): Eukaryota > Metazoa > Arthropoda > Collembola > Entomobryomorpha > Paronellidae > Callyntrura > Callyntrura sp. NNG-2020. Next base: position 13,654 of record JAHZNE010004989.1, read on the forward strand.
GAGAGAGAAAGAAAGTGAGACAGTATTTTTCTGAGTAAAAGGAACGAGAAAAGAAATATTGGGCATGTAACCACGAAGAGAGAGAGAGAGAGAGAGAGAGAGAAAGGGAAAGAAAGGGGCAAAGAAGACTAACGGCTAGAGAGCACTTTTTTAACTCCTAATAAGAGCATAATACAATGCCCTGAAGTGAAGAAGACTGTGTGGACAACTTGCTTGTCTCCGGCTTGCTCCACGCGGGGAACAAGCTACATTATCATTCTCCAGATATTTGGAGATACAAAAAAAAACGATGAAACGATATACTTGTATTACAACAGGTACAACCTAGTGTGATATGCAAAAAAGGAGAGAGAGAAAAAAAGAAATTCGTTCTTGTTTTTCTCTTCTTCTGTTGGAGACCTCTATGCATCTAGTTTTCTCTCGTGGTGAATAAAAATATTGGTTTTATCCAATTTTCTGCTACTTACAACACACGAGGTAGAAATAGTTGCACACACACACACACACACATACATACACTCTCTTACTGACTCTGCATTTTTTTGTACTTTTTTTTGGCGAAAAAATGGATTTTAAGAATTTTCTTGCCCCCGCCCCCTTCCTCAAAAAGTTCCCTTTGAAAAATAAGTTTTAAAAAGACCGACTGAAAATTCAGAGATAAAGTTTACAAGGAGAAAAAAGGAAGAAAAATGCGGTGGGTATTGGACAACTTTTGTGTTTGATTTTACTTTTTAAGCGGTTAACCTCGTTCGTAGGATTGGTATTTGACAGAAAAAAATATGGAATCTTGTGGAAAATATTCGCTAAGCTGCATCCTACCTGTCGTCTGTCTCCCCGCGCACAGAAAGTATAAAGGAAAGTCACTTATTAATGTCTAAGGACCCCATTGGTCGTGTTGAAGGACTGGCGGAATTATGCAAGAAAAATGCGTGTGTTTGTGGGGGTAGGCAGAGGACAAAAAAAAATGGTTCCCTTTTCTTCCCCGCTTTTCTTGTGGCAGGGACAAGGGTGTAGCAAGGCCCAAGAAAAATGGGCTGTTTGGGCTCTTCCATTTTGAACACGGTCACTATTAAAGGTTACTCTCTGTAGCTGTCGGTCTACTCTCAAGGAGACGGAGAAAAGCAGACAAAAGGAGAACTAATACGAGGGGAAACCTACGCGGGAAAGTAATATGAATTTTAAAAAATGCTCCCTGCAACTCTGCAGGTTCGCGGAGCTCTTTTTTTTCCTATTAATATAAATGTAGTGTTACTCGCATGGCAGCACAAATACACGTTGTGAAAGGGCCCAAGCGTGCTCATTCATTATCAGGAGAAGGCCGCCCGATGAATTCCTGTAAGGTAGAGAGATATATGTGTGTATGTGTGTGTGTGTGTGTATGCTCCATGAATGTCAGTGGGAAAGTGAGTGATGATGATGATGCATAGTGGTCTTTGCCGTCGTCATTTTCTTGTGTGCATCAGCAGCTTCTTGTAAAATTAAGGGTCAATAGAGCGTAGATAGGACACACAGACTGTCTGTGGGTGCGACCGGGTCGGGCAGACCGATGACAGTTTTTTACATGTAATTTCCCCAAACCGTTGCGGTGTTCAGAGGACAGATCCTCGTTAATTCCCAGGTTTGGTGAGGATGATAACGGTAGTTCAAAAGGGTTAGTAACGGGAGCAGTTAACGTGACAATAATGTAACTTTGAAATGTTGAAGGTGAGATGATGTAATCCACTGTGGCAGGGGAAGGAATTTGGAATTTTTATTTAGTTTTAATCGTCGCCTTGCAATTTGACTACCTCACCGCCCTGTCCTGCCTGGAATTTGGCCCCGATTTGGAAGGCAGGGTGTCTAGGGACCCTTACCTGTTATGATTACAACAGCGTCTTTCTTCGTTTCTATGTTCGTCTGGGGGAGAGGCGGAGAAAGGAGTAAACAAAATGAATAAACTAGATTACGTGTCAAAGCAGAGGATCAAATAAATGCATTTTCCAGCTTTTATTAATATGAGGCATGACAACGAAAAAGAGTATAAAAAAACTCTACATTACATTAACCGGTCCGGGAGCAGGACTAGTAGTATAGCGTATAGCATTAGCTAATGTAATTAGTGCTGGGGAGGACAGGAGAAAAGATTTTGATAAAAAAAAAGAGGGAAAAGGAAAGAAGATAAGAATCTTCTTGATTAAAACAGCGAACTAGCAAAATTAAGGTCAATTCGTTTGCTGTTGTGCAGAACATCTCTCCACAGTCTCCAGCCGTCGTCGTCGTTGTCGTTGTTGTTGTTGTCGTCGTCAGCAGCGGAAAGTTGAAAAGTGGGGAAAATGATTGCATGTACTCTTTTTTCGTAGTGGAAAATGTTCAAGCCAATCTAATTAAGAAATTTTGTCTTGTCGTCGTCGTCGTCGTCGTCGTCGTCGTTGAATTAAAATGAAACTACTTACGTATATGTCTAATGGTACCATATGTGCGGGAAAAACACAATAAAATAGCAAGAAGACTCTGACAC
>JAHZNE010004990.1:0-24335 GCA_027744055.1 Callyntrura sp. NNG-2020
ACTTCTTTGAAACACTACTGTTGTTAAAAATTATTTTATTACATTGATTATTTCTTAAACCAAAATTGTTCACAGCGCGCTTGATAATTCACTGAGGTTTCGTATTGCTACATTAAAGGTTTGTATATAAAAATAATAATGGCATGTTACTATATTACAACAATACATAAATGGCAGTCTGCAAGTTCAGTACAAGTACAACAATTTGTAGATTGAGATTCCCGTGTTATTAATGAACATATATTGGGCAAATACAAACATTCGTAGCTACCGTAAATCCTGTAACTGGAAATCTCCAAAAAATTATTTTGTAACGCTAGGCTTATCGGACTTTCGTTGACCTGGAATGTTTTCATTGTTTTCACTTAAGTGCGCATGAGCAAGTTTGCGCATACTATTGAACTCTGAATTTGTTAGAATATGACACTGTTCGTTCTCCAATAGACCAAACAGTTTTCGGAAAGGAGAGTACCGGTTCAAAGTTCGACGATTTCCAATAAGAACGATTTTAACGCGAGCCCGCGTAATTGCTACATTTAGCCGACGAATATCTTCAAGAATACATTCCTACAAATAAATTATAAGATACAGATTTTCACTTTCATGATTTTAATAGAACAGGGAATTTTTCTCAAAAGTTAATCAGTCTACCTTGTCATTCTTTTGACCTTCATCATTGTTCGAAACAGCTGGTTCATTAAGTAAACTTTTTGTGAATGAACAAATGATTACTTCCATCTCCCTTCCCTGATATTGATCAACTGTGTTGACTTCGATTTCACCATAGCGTTTGTCGTGTATTCCAGTTAATCCAGATCTAATTAATTTGACTTGTCCTCGGTATGGTGCAATTATTCCCAGTACTTCAGGTGCCAGTCCAGACTAAGATACGTAAATAAAGTTATGTATGTAATAAATAGAATTAGTATATACAATACAAGCTGTATAAAACCGGGTTTTAATTACTGGGGTTATGAATATCTTACCCCGATCATAACTTTTGAGCAACTAATTACAAGGCTCTGTTCGCCTTCATTTGCGATACTTCCGTCCGCACGGGCTTCCAATGCAGAAATTTCCGAGGTATCAAGAAATACAACGGCTTTCTCACGCTTTTTACTAACCACGTGACAAAACACTCTACGAGTGGCACTATCTTGTAAATTCATCATCAGATAGTCTCGAATGCCAGCCTCGGGTAGTTTGATGTATGCTCTCTCTAAATCCCCACTACCACAGACCATATGATTATCGTAAACTAGTCCATTTGCAATCCGGTTAATGCAACGGTTCATCCGATATTGAATGTTCATTTTAATAGTGCTAACTGGGGTAGCCATTAAAGTGAAGAAGTTATCACTCAAATTTCGAGTTCTGTAGAATTGAAAACACTTGATTTTAGGATGGTTCCTTTCAATATAGTTAACTGGTGCATAAAATAAAGATAACAAAAGTCGCTAATTTGTTATAGTACTTTAGAATAGACGATGTCATAACCGGAGGAAGTTGATGCGGATCCCCAAATACAATGTATTTGTCACAAAGCGACAATGCACCAAAAACTGCAGTGGGAAGGGCCTGAGATGCTTCATCGACTATGCAATAATCAAACCGTCGAGTTTGGAAAATAGCGTGTTTCAAACTTAGGAGTGTTGTTGCAACAACAGGCTATTTGAAAATGTAACAACAAAAACAAAGATGTTATGAATATTACGATTCATTATACAATTAATTGCAACAATAAAACAACAACGAATTAATAAATACCCAAGCATAGTAGTGATTAGAAACTTTTTATACCTTATTATAAGCTTCCTTTAGGTGAAGAATGCTTTTTGCGGATTTTGATAGTTCCTTAGTAGTGAAGGCAGTTAGCTTAGGATCATTTCTGCCGCTAGTACTGATTCTTATGAAATCTTGGTTATGCTCTTTGTACCGGACAAGAATATTTTGTAACGCTGTTCCAGTGTATGAAACAACAAGCACTGACTTTTGGCATTTAACCAGGGCTCGTATCAGACATACTATTGTTGCAGTTTTCCCTAAAACGTAGTATTAAAGTAACAAAGTATTAAAATTAAAGATTCTTTTACACAATTTCAAATGTCTACTATTATACTCTATACATGTAAAACTTTATCTACCTGAACCCGGTGCTCCTTTAACAAATAGAAAACTGTCAGTTACCAATGCTTTTGTAATTACACGTTTCTGTTCCATATTTAAATCTTTGATTATTTCCTGAATTGGACCTTGTGGAAAAGTCATTTTTTCAAACTTGGGCTGTTTTCTAAAAAAAATTATCGACACATTTGTACATGAAAATGTCTATGTTAATATGAATAAACCACATCTATTCAAAATAATCTATAAAATTAACTTACTTCATTATAATGTATTCTCGAAGTCTTGTAGCTTCAGGAGTGGAGTCCATTAACTTGGAGAGGTATCCATACTGGCTGGCTATAGGTGAAGATGTGTTAATTTTATCAATAGTATATGAAAAACCTGATGTAAAATATTCCGCATGAAGAGGCCTAAGTAAAATATTCAAATTGTGCATTAGCATATAATTTTGTAGGATAAGGATTACTCGTGGATAAGGTTAAGTTAAAATTACACTTACTGGTCAAGTGACAATGTAATTTCCTCTCCGCGAATTACCACAATTACAGCATAGTTAATGCAAACCTCGACATTAGAACTCAGAGCAACAAAATCATCAACGTGCAAATTATGGTCAGGTCCGGGTATTCGCTTAGAAAAGGTAACCATGAATCCAACTTTGGAGTTACTGTCCTTCCATTGTACGGCTTCACTGCCAATAATTTGTAAGTTCGCAACACAGGTCCCAGCTGCCACCCTAAAACGGAAGACCGGAAGATATTAAACTTGTTGTAAATCATTAAACGAATGTCGCTGTTGGCGCTTCTTACACTGTATGTAGTAAAATAATCTACTGTAAATACCTCTCCTCGGGCGTCTTTGTCCAAATTAGTTTGTCAGAGAATCCTTTCTCAACATCTTCTGTCTCTGAGTTGATAACAATCAACCAATCGTCAAAAAATTGGAGTTCTTCTTTGGAGAGTGTACATTGCTCTATCAACTGTTTTTCAGTCTTACATTGTGTTTCTATTGGCATATTACGGCTGCAACGTTAAATTGACTTGTTAATATAATACCAAGAAATAATTAATTTCAAATAACTTGCATTTAATTTAACTACCGAATAATTTGTTGCGTGCAGACATTTCGAACTTCACAGTTTTTACATTTGAATTCGAAATCAATGCCATCTGGTCGCGGTAGGTTGGGAAGCTCTCCATTTGCCAATGTAGTATTCCTAATATAGTTATTTCTATGGATAATCAACTGTTGCAGCTCCAAAACTTTTGGAGGGTGAAGGGATAGAGAGTCATCACTATATGTTATACAAACAAAACGTTAAACTATGCATTAAAACAGAAACGTAGGAAAAATAAATAATGTATTAGATAACAAGATACATCAACAAAAAATGTACCTGATATAATACAGCATTGCTTCCTGAACAGAACCGAACTTCATGTTCATCATGAGCGTATAGAGGGTCACCTGGCCTACGTGGTCAGCCTTAATATAATGTCGCTTTTGGGGTTTTGTGCTGCCAGTTTTAAATTCAAGGGGAACCACCTTCAATAGATAATTAATATTAATGTAAATTTGCAATAATCGACTGCTGCCGGAAATCATTATAAACTCTTAAACTTTAAGACTTAAAGGAAAAATCCAAAAATTACCATCCGTTTCGAGTCCTTTTCAATCAATACAGTAGCGTCAATTTTTCCTTTTAACCCATACGTTGGATTCCAGATGTTATCTTCAACTCCAAGCACATCAACAAATTGAAAGTTTTGATATTTAGAATTCATGTTGGAGCTACCAAGAAATCTTTGACGCATAAAACGCCCAACCCATTGCACTACATCGATTTCAATTTTTTCTAGTTCTTCATCGTCCATTCCTATACCGTAAGCTCTCTCAAGCATTGGTGGACGGTGACAAATGCGCTTAACAGCTTTAGCTAAGTCTACGTCTTCCCTTAATTTGTAAACCATCGCCTATGACAAAGTACACGGATTTTTTAAAAGTGCCATGCAAAAAGTAATAAATGGAGAAATGATAATTTACTGTTCTACTTACATGGCAGATCAGCTCGTGTGCTACAACTCCACGAAAGGTAGCCATGCTATCACCACCGATGTATAATCTAGAGAGAGCAGCTTTTCGTTCACAGTATAGTTGTGATATTACATTGGTTACAGAAACCAAACGATCTGGTTGAACGATTACATATCCATTGACACGATCAACCTCAAAAGTTCCACGCTCATTTTCAGTTACCCCAACAATGTTGATAGTTGTTCCTGGGGACATCCAGTCAATTTGAGTCCTAAGAAAGTGTGAAATAGTCAATAGTTGCATTATTTAGCGTAAAACAAATTCATATGTAAATTTTATCGAATCATACCACATATTTTTAAGATTCAAGGTCCTCATTTGGTCAGAGGTCTCCGACTTAATGCTATACGTGACGGTTACGTCACCCCTAGTGATTATTTTTGAAATTCGTTGTTGAATGATGTAGCGCTGTTGCTTTGTGACATGTATACTTTTGATGGTGGTTCCAGGAGTGTTCAAAACCGAAGAATGTAACGAAGAAGGACATGTTGATCCATACGAACACGGTTGACTCTTTGCTAGTTTGACACGTTTGAGGCTGTTGCCCAAACTTGGATTTTTGCACGTACTTTCTTTACATGGATTAGTCTCGAAAGTACTCTGTTTCTGAGGCGAAACACTACTTTGTTTTACATCACAATTGGCTTTCCTCTTAAAAGATCCACCGAAACCTCCCTCCTGTTTCCCACCCACCAGTTGAAAAAATCATAGTTAAATTACGAATCTTTATGACGCCTGCTTAAATATTATGTAGTTTTCATAATTTATAAATTCGTCACATACCTTCATCTTCCCGTCTCTTTTCGAATCAGTAAATTCCATTTCCCCCACGATAGTTCAATAAACGCGATTTCACAACTTCAAATTTCAAAGTCACTAACAGTCAAGTCAACACTCCCTCTCAAGATCACATTGAAAAACGGTGGAAACGATTAAAATCAATCAAATCAGTGTTTGTTAGCAGTTGTTCAGATTGTTTTGTCATAATGTAAAAATAAAACAAGAGCAATATGCAAAAGCTGTAAACAATATATTAATATTTTAGTTAATTATACGCCTTCTCCTTCAACAAATCCTTTCACGTGTGAAAGCTGAGTAAAAAGGAATATCCCGTCCTTCGACTGCAGAAACAAAATACTGAATTGCTGATGGGAATAACTGGGCTAGTGACAGACGGCGGTCATAATCATATGGGTGTCAAATGTTCATACGACAAAACACAGAATACATACAACAATCCTTTGTTGGTATGTTGGTAAATAGAAATATGAAATGTACACATGTTGCTGATACAGGGAAGAATTCATACATAACGTACAACTTTTAATTTTTCCTCAAATTATTTTTATATTATTTAAAGATTGTTAGTAATCAATTTTAATTATTTTGTTTTGAATAAATTGATTTATCATTACCAACCATCACATCAATTATTATACGTAAACATATGTGCTGGAGGAGCCCCTCCTGCACCTAGGAAAGTAGCGCCATCGAAATATGAAAGGATTAAGTTTCACGTAGCGGGCATGGGGCAACGCGAGTATTACTGTGGTCCAATGAAAGGATGACCATGGCCGCCTTTCAACATGACAATGACAATTTACAGTATGGACCGTCGCGAAGTGCCCGTATCGTAAGACAGACGCTTGCATGCATGTCTGCGTTACACACGGCCACGGCATCAAAAAAAATAGACACAAAGAAGGAATCATGAAAATACTTTTCCAGTGGGATTTCGTTCCTAATGGTAACTTGGTAACCTATTTAACCTTGATAAGAGAAAATATTTAACGATTTGTCGTATTTCAAACTTGGCAAAATAAATGTTTTTGTTACTGTCAGAAAATAAAAAAAGCTGGCAAAAAAGTTTAACTATTGATTGAACCCATATTTGACTTTTACGCGATGACAATTTTTGAGTTACAAAAGCTTAGACGAATTCGTATAATTTTAATTTGTGGTCGAAACTCAAAACATACTTTAAAAATCTAAATATGCCCTTCAGTATACAAGTTTTAACAGAATGGAACATTTCCCTCTTGATTTGCTTCTCTGCGGGACATTGCATTTCGCTCATCTAAAAATACCTCATTCTAACGACTGCCCGCACCACCTATCGTCGTGTCGTATGCATGATGAAAACAGATCAGACATAAATGAATAATTTCAAAAGTTCGATAATTGATGGTTATTCGCTTTAACGGCAAATATCAAGATTCTTTTAAATGGTGATAAGTGGTGATTAAAAAATCAATACAATTGACGATGACCACTATACTGGTTACCGGTAACTGATCGTAGAGTTGATATATAGTAAAATTAAAATTACGTGAAGAAATCAATTTGTTTCTCTACCATGAAGATAAGCCGATTTTTAGTCACTTTTCTAGAGCAATTGGTGTACTAGGTATGTATAATATAAACAAAATATATTTAAACGTTGACTCCTTAGGACTTATGAATGGTGCATTTGCCCCTATGTAAAATTAGTTTTTTCATTATTCTAGTCAATTTGGTTAGCTTTACAAGTGTTCCGTCTCCGTTACCCTCCTACAGGCTGGTGAAAACGAGTGCAAATGTTCATAACCTTCATTAGTTATCTTGCCTACAAAGCAGAGAGGAGAGGGAAACAAATGCAAGGCTATGGATTGGATATACATTCGAGTGTGAGACGAAAAAACCCAGTAAGTTGGTACGTAGCTAACAATCAACAATATAAGTAGGTGACCTCATTGTTATTATTGTTGCACCTAGAAGTCTTCGGGAAATTTCGTTTATTTAAAAATCAACTTTAACCCAGATCACAAAATTCTACCACTAAACGGTATATAATATACCAAACACCAAGCATTATTAAGCAGCAACCGTATGTATACTCGTAGATTCACAAAATAAAGTTACCAGTTGCTTAAAAATAATTTTATTGTTTTTTTCCTTCATCTACTTGAAGACCCGATGTAAATCACGACACTACTGGCACGACGATAATCTGCATAATACACCTTCTGTTATGTGATAATGTGATGCGTACTAATTATGAGAGGTTCAGCTTCAAAAGGCGTCTTAAATCGAACCCTTAGGGGTTAAAATTGACTTTATTGATTTCTACGTATTCTATTCCATTGACTAGTATACCGATTGTGACACCTTTCAAAGATTCGAAGCTGTATCACTGGCGCCAGTCCCCTCGTAAACGATGAAGAGAAAAGCCATACAATACAATATTGATTTGCCTGTGATGCATGGTGCCCCAGTTCTACGCTTTCAGGTAGCTACAATAATTTTCATACCTGGAAAATTGGTCATTGATCGAAACTGAAGTTCCAAATTGTTTTTTTTTCATTAAAAGTTGTACGGTTTCAAAATAAAAGTCATCTATGGACTCACCTTGGGTGTAATTTTGCAAAATGCACTAACTATCTAACATGTACAATATGTACATAAATTCAAAGGGTGTTTTATTTGTGAAATGATTCATTAATTAAAGCAATGGACGATATATTGTGTATAGAAATGGTGTTAAAATATAAATATTTTAAAGGAATATGTAGTTTCATTCCAACTGCACCTCGGTCTGTAAAATATAAAATTGTTGTAAAATGTTATCTTCATGTTGTTGAAACTGAAAGTCAATTCAAAATTGTTTGCAAGTTGCAACTGCCGTGAATATATTGCATCCCTGAGACGACATACCGCACCATCGTCTGTCTGATCCTGCTAACCTATATTTGTACAAGCACAATATAAAGACAGTAGTGTGAGTTCTTGTCTCTTGTCTTGACTCGCTATCAGCAGGATAAAGCATATCATTTCGTTAGGGTAAACTGACCACTATTGGACCAACAGGACACGGTGGCGTTATATACGCAAAACAAAACCCAGCCGTGGTAAATTCCGGGGAAATGTGGGATGATATAACGAAACCTTTAAATGACGGAGTTATAATTGTGCAACCGGATCTGCGTATGAATGAGCATGTGAAGTACTGATTTAGTTCGTTACCACTCTCATCAATAATAATATGGATATGGAGGCATTACGATGACAAAGACAAGCTCTCCTGGTTGGTGGAAGTAAAGAACAAAGAACAGTAATATAATTCTCGCCAGCATTTCGAAAAGTTATATGCTGATATGCACTTACGCTAGCATTCCTGCCGGTTACAGTTCTCGAAAGTACATAAATCATAATTGAAGTTAGTTTTATGAGGCGCAAATTTTCCCGGATATTCCCTATTTTTAGAATAGAACCAAAAACATAAAACTTATCATTGTTCACGGATGAGGAGAGACGGACAAACAGAATGCCCGAATGAATCCGGTCGTTCTTTCACAAGAAGCCTTTTCATTGTAATCTTTGCTTCAAAAAGTATCCATCCTCCCAGTTGATCTGCTACTTCCAGCAACATTTGCAGCGATTTAGATGAATATCGTTTTTTACCTAATAAACTTGTAACGTTGAATCGTTGAGTAATAATAATGTTTTTCTGTGACTGTGTCATCCCCTGCCACAATAGTAGTCTCTAGTCCTAGACTCGATCTCGATTCCGTATTTTTCTGTTTGTGTGAACGTGGAAGATAATATGTACATAGTTGATAGTTTGATAGTATAACAGACAGACACAAAGCAGTTTAAAAAGTACTTCGTCGTCGTATCCTGGTCTGCCTGAATTTGGCTCGCATGGCATGGCTGGCGCTGGCACTCACTTTGGGCTTGTACATTTATATTCTCATGTATAAACCACACACCAGGACCATCATTGTATTTTTGTGAGGTATAATATAAACTTCAACAACCCCTACTCTCAGAGTCAGTGTTTAACTGCCAAGCAAAAAACACTGTGAAGGCCGTCCTCGTCATGTAGTATTGAGCGTGTGTTTTGTGTTTAGTGAGCCATTGGACACAACAACCAACGGCTATGTGTAAAAATGAAAGGAGAGACTGTAGAACAAGGAAAACATACATTTTACTGTATGCATTTGCTTGAAATGATATCTGTATCTACACATGTAGTCAAGTTCACTTCCTATTTAACTTACTTCATTGACGACCAGAACTAGACAGGGACTCGACACTCCACTGGGGGTGTACTAGTTCTATTTTGTTCCGTCCGGCCGTCTGAGGCTACGATAACTTTTTGATAAAATAGGTTAAAAATGTTTTGATGGTCTGGTCAGTGATTAATGATGACATTACATGTTGAACCAATAAAAAGAAAATTCAAACTTTGAAATTTAAATGTGTACATGGTCACAAATCGTGGAATTTTAAGGTCTAATTTCGACCCTTAGCATCTATTCATCTTGTACGGGGTACACCTGGTATAATCCCAGAGTTGAAATTTGTCATCCGTTGTTGTAGGTGGTATCAATTATCGTAAATTTCTAAGCTGGCTACCCCATAGGTATTAAAATTTACACTATAGTAAATCGTATGCAAAGACCCCCAAGGGAATTTTGGTAGGGTTAAAGCTTATGTTATTTTCACAACCTGGCTCAATTTGCATGCACCTTTGCCCGATTTGCAATGCAATACCTGCCGTACAGCTTAACGAGTAGCAGATAAAACTGTAAAAATCCTCTGTGCAAGCCAACGTACTCCTGGTCGTACACTGTAGCCTACTACCACTGCTTTATTGCATTACTTGAAAAACAACACATAATCAGATATGTATACGGTAAACAGAAGGGACGTATAGGCTATAAAAAATGCGGATGGATGAATTCCCTGAAACTATACAGAGTAATCGCGTATTTTTCTTCAGAACACCAGAATGCCCTTTGGGTTATGCCGTCTGCATTACACACCACAACCAGTTTAGTTTGTAGTAGGTAGGGAACCTCTATGTGCATTAAGTTTTAATATTAACGGAGTGCCGAGCAGCATTTATTCTTTCCATGATCATCATCGTCATTGCATTGTCCTCCCGTAAACATTTTTCTTGGTGAATAAAAGTACAATTATATAGGCACTCACAGAGACTCGCAGTGTTTTTGTACAACCACAACAACACAAAATAAAAAACTGTTAAATTTTAAAGTAGAACCAGCTTCATGCACACAATATCATGTACACGATTATATGTTCATATATGTTTGTCTATGCATTTTAAATCTAAACTTAGCTTCCCTCTGAGAACCAAAGGGGTCAACCACTCTCGGTCAAACTTTGCAGCGTCTAAAATCTATCTATCCTAAATTTGACCTACCCCATGAGGCTTGAAGGGGTCAATCATTCAGCTCCATCTGTGAACTCATCCGAGTTCACAAAAACAACTACAAAAACATATTTCTAAAGTTCTCTTTTCTTTCCTTAGCGATAGCGTGCATGCCCACGACCAGACGGACGGAAGGACGACCCGAAGGTTTGCAACAAAACTATATAGTCCCAGACAAGCTAGTCCTAAATAAGCAGTAGGGGGAAGGAAAGATTGTAAGTTTAACTAGTATGTTGAGTACCTCTGTTTTAAACAATACGCTTGTGCGCGCTATATGTATCGGACGGAGTAGTGTGTAGCTTGTTCTGAGTGTGGTGGTGAGTGGCGATGACGAAGTCGTCTACAAAAATAATATCACGTCGAGATGATGCTGGCTGTTGAATACCAACACCAACACAAGGCACAGGCAACTAATACTACCATTTTTTATACGGCCAAATGCTTTGTTTAAAGTCAAGACCATCGTCATCGTCATAAACAGAAGAGGAGCAGCATCGTAAAAATATGATAGGTAATAATAATAATGTAATATATAATGAAAAAGCAAGTCTGAAGAGTGTACAAGTAATAACATAACTACTACCATACACCAACAACACACTATATGGCTTCTCGTCACCTCAGCAGAGTAAAATAAAGCAAACTTACAAAAATGCTGAATGTAACTCGACTCAGAAAAGAAATTAACTATTTTACGCATTGCTTGCTCCTACTTGTTATGGAGTATCTGACTTTCTTACATCACTTTATTATACCACAACTACAACTACTCCTTACCCAAAGTCAAAAGTGAATAGGGGACGTGCTTAAAGGACACTGAAAAATCCATCCACACAATCCGCACTGCTCGCGTACACAAAGACCACGTAGAACCTTATAGTCGCCGTCGTCGTCATCATCACTATCGTCGTCGATGTAACGATACACGCTGAAGTAATGTAATCGTCCTTTACGGCAATTAAACATTTTTGAAAAAAAATTCTTATTATGTGTGCGTGTGTGTATGAGTGTCGCCAGGTACGTTGCGTTAACAGCCAAGTGCGTTTAAGGGGAGGAGTATTTTAAATTGTTGGATTCACATTTAATGCACTATATACCAACAATGAGATAAATAAATAAACAGGTAATGCATTAAAACTTTTATGGTGATTTAATTTGTCATTTTTGTTATGCCAAACAGATGCTTTACTAGACTCTACTTTTTACGTCTGTCTGTAGTATAAAACAATTATTCAAAAATTATATTCTTTTTTTATATTTTTTAGTAATAGCGTCATCGTTATCCTTTCTAATATGGTTGTATGCAGGACTACATATCATCATCATAATAGCTGCTGGCTGACTTAGCTAGTGTGTTTGTGTTTTAACGTGTGGTGTGTGAGTGTGTGCGCGCGTGTGTGTGTGCTGTTTTGTTTGGGGGCGGAGGAGAGCAATAAGAGTTACTGAGGTCTTAAGTCTCAAATTGAGCAGAAAAACATAAAAGAAGGAAGTACATGATAGTAAAAAAATACCAGCTAAACTGATTATGTCGAGAGGTTTATTATCAAACGGTAAGAGACAACGTGGATGGGGAATGGGGAAAGCAATAAGAGTTACTTAGGTCTTAAGTCTCAAATTGAGCAGAAAAACATAAAAGAAGGAAGTACATGATAGTAAAAAAAATACCAGCTAAACTGATTATGTCGAGAGGTTTATTATCAAACGGTAAGAGACAACGTGGATGGGGAATGGGGAGGATTGATTACTTGTGGTGATCTTGAATCTCTTGTTTGGGTATCTTGAAGAGTGATTATGTTTGCGCCAGCAAAGGAAACGGCTACTATCACTACTTGTTCAACTTCATCATCGACATCACGTACAACATCAAAGAGATAGTACATGATAAATGTCAAGGGCAGCCCCTTTACAAGCAATATTGCAATATAATATCAGCGTAGTAGTAGTAGAGTAGTATTAGTAGTAGCAGCAGCAACAGTAGTTACTCAGAACCAACGTCTCATCACAATCCTAATCCCCAAAATTATCAACAACGGTGTCTTCAAATCCGTTATCTTGATACTCTTCCTTCTCGGTTATCTTGCTTGTACAACAACGAAAAGAAAGGAAGTGTAAGTAAATCACGTATGAATCAATGACAGAGACATCTAATCTAACAAACAAGGAGAAGCCCCAATAGTTAAAATATAAACGAATTAAAAAGTTCATTGCATCTTATCTTAACCAATACCAACAATATCGGGCGGCACTGCTCCTTTTCAGTCATCTACAACGTCAAACTTACAGCTAGAAAGAAGCTCAAATAAAAAAAAAGTTTTATCAGTCATCAATAAGAAGCAGCTGAATTATACCGTCGAGTCGCTGGACTGGACAACAAAGGTGAGATTAAAATAAAATATTTCAAAATTATAAGTACACATCGGCAAAAATTGTTGTATAATTAGAAAAGTAACGGCACGTGTTATTTTAGGGATAGGCAGCAAATAAAATTGTTTTTCTTGCTTGGAAAAAAATCAATAGAAAGTGGAAAGTCAACGAAACGAAGTAACGAGGCGTCATAATTTTACATCGTTGAGTGAATAGTTCCTATCAATGTCAATACCGTAAGCCTTTCTTAGTTCTACTGCAACGAATCAGGAGCAACATTTTTAAATCAGTAAGTTATATTTTTAATTATGTAGAGTAAGAGTTAACTAATCGAATAGTAAAAAAAGTAATGATTATTTATGAAGTGTTTTATCTAGTTATGTGAACAATTTTTGTGTGTCTATGACTTTTAAAATTATTTTAATTGTATAAGGCACGTGACGTTTGATACACAACGCAATTAAAAGAAAAAAATTTATTTATATTTCTAAAATGTAAAATTTGAAAACAAGTGCCCCACCATGAACTAATTAGTACTAATTACAGACTACTGATAATGTTAACTAAGTTTGTTTTTCATTTTTGTCAACAGGAATATATACCCTTTAAGGAAGCTTGCTAGTACTACCTCATCTTCATTTAATAAACTCAATATCAGCTTCTCCATTTTTCGTTCTGATGTTGTAAATATTTTTGCGTAGTGATAAATTCAAGAACATTGACAATTGACAATATACATTGTGAAATTTATAAAAGCAAGTAAAGCAATTAGAATTCACGTTGTCGTAAGCAGTAGCATCGTTTAGATTAAAAAATACATATGCTATGCTGTCATGTTACAGACAAGCATATATAAACCTTGTTGTTTTGGTATGACAATGATGACATATTATTTACTTTAATTTGAATTTCATTCAGAGTCCCTACATGAATACTTGTACCAGTAATAGTTAAATATTGTTTGCACGTCAATAGGGAAATTACGTGCATTATTATAGCGTGACAATATAGTGAAAATGTAGTATGTGCACAGTTGCATGTAACAGGAATATATTTATTTTTCACTTGGAAAATGAATAAACGCGAAAAATCGTTATGATCAAGGAGTGCGAAACTGCGAGAAATACAACTAATGAATATTTTTGTCACTGCGACTGAAGTATTATATTTGTAAATAAAATCTTACTGTCAATTGAGGATGCCTTTATAATGGTCTTCTAAAATTTATACTACAAACGATGTGTTCCATGGCTTTGTCATTTCTTCAATAAGTGGCTATATAGAAAACCTTATTGTCTTTAAGCATTTTGGAAGTGAATTTAACGATGATATTACTGTTGTTCTAGTAATAATTAATAGGATTTCTGTTTGTGAATTACTAAAGATAAGAATTTTTAAGGTTTACCGATTACACGTTAAATTGTGCCCAGGCAGACTCGAAGAAAAAATCGAATACAGTCGAAGGCTCAGCAATTTTTCTTAAGCGTAATTTTTTCCACGTATCAACCCTGTGAATTTATCTTATTACGGCTTACATAACCACTTAAAACGTGTATTCCATATTCCTTAGTGCTCATACTACCTCAAAAACCTTGATTACCTAAAGAGCGTAAGGTTTTGAAAATTGAATGTTGTTACATTGTTAGTATGATACTCTGTTGTACTTTGAAAGTTTTGTTGTTTTATTTGAACTAAAGTGTGTCAAGCAACGCAAGTACCAGTAATTTAACTGGCACAACATTTTATGTAAGGTTGGTAGAGTAAAAGGTTAGCAAGCTGTCGTCGTTATCGATTGAAAATATGTCGGCGGAAGACCAGGATTCCGATTGTGAGATTGAGGACGAGGACTATGAAAACTACTACCTGTCGAATGAGGAGGAATCAGATGTAGCGGATTACAAGAAAGATCCGGAAAGCTTCCAATATGAATGTCTGAAAGTAGAGGAAGTAGAAAAACTACTGAATGAACTTGTGGAGCTTCTGTCACTAGAGATAAATGTAAGCAGTTACAACAACGCACTTGTATGTTTACACATATAATGTGAATGTAATGTTAGTATTTATTGTGACGAACGTTTATTTTTGTATATCCAGATTTTTATCAAAGTAACCCCATCATTAGCTAAGCTACTCTTGCACACACTTGGTTGGACTCTGAATGAAATTGTCGCCATGTTTCGTGCTGATGCTCATGGGACGCTAGTTACAGCAAGGGTGAAGCCTGCAAATAATAATGTTCCGAAGCCATTAATGTCACATCAGCCTCCTTCGCTTAATAACAATAACCCTATGTGCCCGGTATGTTATGCACACCAACCAGTCGAGTCATTCAAGGCTCTATCCTGCGGACATCAATTTTGCAAAGAGTGCTGGAGTTCTCATTTCGAAGTGCAAGTTTTGGAAGGCGTTAGCACATGTAAGAGCAGTGATTGCACTAATGTTGGCACGAGACTTCAGGGATTCTAATAACTTTTTATAATTTTTGAACGCATTCTTTTATATATGCAGCTATTGGGTGCATGGGTCAAGACTGTATTGTTTTAGCTCCAGAGGACTTTGTTCTTGCTCTCATTACCAAGCCAAATATTAGAGAAAAATACCAGCGTTTTGCATTCAGGGACTATGTTAAATCTCACCCTCAGCTTAGGTTTGCTAATTTTACTTAGCTATGCATTAACTATTTTTGTGCAATTCTTAACTGATTAAACTACTTTGTTGGTATGGCGTTGTTTCAGATTTTGCCCTGGACCTAACTGTGATATCATAGTTCGATCCAAAGAACCCATGGCAAAAAGAGTTGTTTGCTACCAATGCAAGAGTAACTTTTGGTATGTGTATATCTATCTGTCTGTTTAAAAAATAATCTATGCATTTGTAAATAATATCTTAGTATGCAAATAGTTGTAAAAGTGCACAGGAGTTTCATTTTAAATGTTAAATTTACAGCTTTAAATGTGGAACTGACTATCATGCTCCCACTGACTGTGAGACGATCAAACGATGGCTTACCAAATGTGCCGATGACAGTGAAACGGCCAACTATATCAGCGCTCATACGAAAGATGTAAGTCTATTAATATTAAAATTAAGTATTCAAATTTGAACTGATTTATGCAAAATAAAAGACCATGATAATACCGAACAATGCAATACTATTTTTCATTAACTGTTGATCATTCTCTGAAAAAATAAAATATTATTTTAAATGGTACTCGATATATATGTAATATATTTGATTTTAGTGGGAGAACCACTCCAAAAGCTTAAGACTCGAGGAGCAAACATTGCAAAGGATTAAAGACCGTATTGAGGCCAAAGTAAGTCCCAGTTCAAACTTAACTCACTCCGCACATAATTATAGACTATACAATTTACAGATTAGATTTTTTATTATATTGTTACCTCCCTTTTTAAAAGAAATATTCATGAACACACAACATGCCATTCGCATGCATGTATATCATATACGAACCTGAATGTTGCTCTATTTATAGTTGTATTGCATATGATGAATATATAATATACAAGAACGTATATCGGAATGACTTTATACTGACTCATGTATCATTTAGTATCTACGTAAAACCATTATAGAACTATTGCTATAAGGACGTAACAAGTTATACTAACTGCAAGTGAAAGAGTAGATTGTCACTTTGCCTTGTCTCTAATTTCTACCCTGAAATATCGTTTTTGCTACCAGACACATCCCATATCCCATAGCCACATATATCCCTCTATTAATAAATTTGTACTTATTACTAGATATATTTCATTCGTGTGGAAGCGTATTAAGTACATTCAATCATTTTAGCAGCGAAGTAACACTGTAAATTTGAGTTTTTGATAAGAGTTTTTTTTTGTTTTCAGGTAATGCAATCGTCCGGTACTTGGATTGATTGGCAGTATTTGATTGATGCTGCGAATCTTTTAGCGAAATGTCGTTATACCCTTAAGTACACGTACCCTTATGCATACTACATGGAATCGGGGCCACGGAAAGAACTGGTATGTTATCACTAAAGTTCCAATTAATATGTTGCTAAAATGACCAAAATATGTATGTATTTATGTTCTTAAAAATGCCAAAATATGTGGTTAAATATGTGGTTAACTTATCACACTATACTATTCATAAGACTGTACGACGAATATATGTACTATACATAGTTCCATTTTCATCCTCATATGCATATTAATATTCAGTCACGCTTAAATAAGTTATGTGTCACTAGAGTGTATATAAAAATTTCAACATATGCACATTTTCCTTCATATTGTACACATGACGTTGGCCTGTTAAATAGTTTGAATTCAACCGTTGAAACGAAAAAGCTAAGCGTACTTAAGGTATTACGGCATATAAACCCATAAGAGTTTGAACTCTGATTTCACTGCTGGATTTATTAATTTAGACCTAAGCTTGAATAATTAAGACATCTCTCCAACGAAACTAAACTTAATTTTGCAGTAGTACATTAGAAGTCTATTGCAGTTCGAGTCCTCTAGACCATAAGCCATGTTTAAAAAAATTTGTTTTAAACATGACGTAGCTGTTCAGTATATCAATGTATGACAACTACATTACGAGAAATACTCGGGGCCTCGACGCAAGCAAGTATCGACTTCATAATATATTTACATAATCTTAGGAACACTGAACTGTGGAAATGTATATTAGTATATGGTAAACAATCATGTATTCAACTCAATACAACTCAAACAGGTTTTTATATGCTCCAAAGCAGGGATAGAGTCAAAATTTGAATTTTAAAAGAATAAAAATTTGAAATTGTTTTCGGCAGTAGAAGACCTACACTTTGGGAATCTGGCATTTTGGAGCTACAGAGCCCAAAAATCTGCACTTTCCTGTTTTGCATGCTCTCCGTTCTTCCACTATTATAATGCTATGCTACGTTCCTGGTTCAGAGTATGTCGTTGGTATTTAGCACATGTACCCCCGGATGGATGTGTTAATAAAGCACTTACTAGTATGGTACGAACCTCCAGGTACACTTACACTACAGATATGTTCACCTGTCCGAACTAGCTCAGTTTCTGGTGACAGAATCTAGCTCATCCTTTAAATCTGTGTAAGATTTATTAGCGAGTCATGATAATTACAGGCTGTATTTCTGTTTCAAATCAAATCTGAACAAATGGATGAATTTGATAAAAGATATGATGGCATAATAATTTTTACACATTATTTGTTGATATATATTATAAATTTATAATTTATTCTTTCGAACGTTACTTAAACCAAACGTAAAGTTGTCTACTTATTTACATTCTCAAAGTTCTCAAACATGTTAATATATACCAGAGCGCGTCTCAAAACCAAGAATTCGTCAGATCAGCTTGCCATCAGACAAGCTATCAGATCTATAAAAAATTAGAAACTTACTGTATGGATAGTCAAAATTTTGAATAATATTACATTTACAATATTTTTCCAGTCATTTTTTGATCAGTTTTCGTATAAGTGAAAATTTGAATTCATCTTTCTACAACATACTACATCGTTTCCCTATATCAATTTAGTAGTCAATCAATTATTTTTTTAATTCAAGAAAATTTCAATTACTAATAATTTGCAAAACTACAACTACAGTTTATTTTACAATAAATTGTAAGAACAAGGCTTCCATAGTCCCCTAATTACATAGAAATGTACAAAATAAAAAATTGCATATACATAAATTCGGGTCTTTTAGTAATATTCCGTTGTGGGAGCCCGTGTTGCTTAAGTAGATCAACTTTTCTAAACTGTGGACGTTAGTTTTTGAATTTCGAGATGGTAACGGTGGTACCACAATTTTGGAACCTGTCACAATTATACATAAAATTTGTAGTTGTTAAGTACGTAAACCATGATCTTTCATTTCTCTGCAAAGTTATAAAAACATTTTTTTTCTTCTAGTTTGAATATCAGCAAGCTCAATTGGAAGCAGAGATTGAAAATTTGTCCTGGAAAATTGAGCGGGCTGAAACCACGGATCGAGGAGACCTTCAAAATCAAATGGATATAGCTGAGAAGAGACGGAGCATCTTACTAAAAGACTTTCTAGAAGTATAAATAATGTAGATTTTAATGTTACTACAGTGGTATATACGATGAGAGACGTGGATATATACATAGTATGATCTATCATCATAGAAATACGTATTACTGATAAGTAATTGTGGTTAAGTATTGATCGATACAATTAATCAATGAGCGAAAGAAAAAACAAAATCAATTCCAAGTGCGCGTTGCAAACCAGAAGATACTTTTATTTTCTTCTCATTAAACACTATATATAAACTATATATATACATATATATTATATAAACTATAAAATATTATCTGTAAATACAAGGTAAACAAATTACCGAACAGAGTCAGTTGAAAATAAAAATAATATTTCGTAAAAACTAAATCGATCTTGTATCACATCGAACCTCATCCGCGGTAATTTGTTCAAGTTGATGCTTTCATAATAAATTTACTCTCAATGATCTCCGTTTAAATTAATCAAAAATACACGTAAACATTACATATTTATGAGAAACCAATTCATTGACGTAACGAGTTTGAGATTGATTATGAAAATAAACTCATGTACAACACGCTATGTACATATTTGCGCGAGTTGCTTAAATGCTAGCTAGTTTAGTGGACATTAGACTTGGCTTTACTGCCTCCGGGTTTCGGCGGATTAATCACATTGGCCGGTAGAAGTTGACGAATATCATCCGTTAAATGCTTACGAAAATCAACTAGTCGAACCCGAGGTGTTAAAGCAGGCTCCCACTTACGCTCAAGGTAGGATGTACGTTGTATTTTCGCTGGTACCACGATAGTTTTCATACGAGGATCCAACTTTTCAGTAGTAATCTTGACCTGTTTGCAAGAGTTGAGCAACCCCCAACTGTTTCGGCTGACTCCTGCGAATATAACACAAATTGTTAAATTATTGTGCCAGTTTTCAGTACATAACAGATTTTCAAACCATGCAAAATATAATACAGTTATTCCGAATGCCAAATCCATGTCGGTTAAGAACACGAAGTAATAAAGAAATTAATTTAACCATTATTATTTTTAATAAATGTAAATATTCATACCAATCACTAATTCCTGGTACCGCACTGCCCGTTGTCGACGTCCACATGAGTAAATATGAGGATGCTCTCCATTTTTTAGAATAGCACGTTTCGTATTTGATGGGTATTCCTTCTCCTGTATTGGAAGACCAGATTTTGGTTCACATAATTTTTCGTACTCCGGAGGGTACTCGTATTGCCCTTTTCCTTCCAAGTCCCTAACAAGTCGCTTCCCAAGTTCGCAAGTCAATGGTATGGGGTTGCTTTTTATAGCGTTTAAAAGCTGATGCTTTTTAGGAAGCTTTCGAGTGCTTCGAGATCGTGTACTGATTGGTTCATTTGGAAGACTTTTGGGGATAGATTGTACTTCAGTGGTTTTTCCCCGCATTCCCAATACATCCATAAAACTCTATATATTATGGAAATGCATTTATGACAAAAATGAAAATGTCTTTAGTATAAAGCAAAAAATTAAGTTCAGTGAGATAAAGTGATTGGCAATACAATATACAATGTATTAGTTCATTTTACAAACACTTACCACCTGTGACTCCCTTAGCTGTGAGAATGCTGGTCCATTTATGCAATCCGACTGATGCTCCTTTACCGAACAACAATCAAGGCGGTATTAGAAAAGAAATTTGACAGTTTATGATTGCTCCTTTGGGTTTGATTATAGAGAAAGAATAGAAATTTACGTACTTCGCAAAAATCCTTTGCCCGAAATAGTTTGTTACAATACTGACACGTAAAGGATTCTGGCGTATCTTCTTCCCCACTGTCATAGACAATCTTTCGTTTCGCAGGACCCCTTTTCGAGTTGGTCTTACTGCTTACATTTGTACTTTGTCGATTTGGCGGCCTCTTCCCACATTGTGCAACCTCCGCATTTTCTTGACTTTCTTTTTCGAAAAATACAGGACGGTCCTTGTTGTTGGAATCGTACGTCTTTAAATAAAAACCAATTTCAGTTAAAATTCATTACAAACAAAAGGCTCTAAAAAAGTACCTGCTAGTTTTTTATTGATTGATTGATTTTATTTTATTGAACTGTTTTATAACAAATGGCTTGATTTTATTTATATTCAAAAATGACCTACTAAATGATAAAACGGCATCATTTCTTTTACAATTTTTAATAAGTTGGATTAGATATTTAAGTGCCATAATATCGAAATGTCATTTGTAAACATCATACGAGTACTATTTATGTGACAGAATTAGTTTTGACGGAATGTTGCGGTGCGGTGGTGCGACTTTTCGCCAGTGTCATTGAGATTCTTTCATTTACTGCGAGAAATTTAAGATTAACCCGTTAAATACTGTTTACATCTTTTAGCAATGGACAACTTCAAGTTTCTTTTACTTTGCATATTGCTTATGGTGGAAGGAAATAGTAGAGGTTAAACGGTCCATTATATCGGGGCATTAATAGAATTGAAATAAATCAGAATCGATGCGATGAACTTAGGGATGGTTGATAACAATATCATATTGTTACTGCTGTAATGCCTTTAAAAATTTTGTCGAAATATTCTGAATTATGGCCTTATTAGTGAATTAAAATTGTTAAAATACATGTTAAGAGTGTCCATGGTAAATTAATGCATCTCCATTTCTAACCAGTATATTTACAAAAAGATCCTTCAATTCACAGTAATCTACTTCGTTTCTCCATTCGCTATATTTACTTTGGAATGGAGTAGATCTACTAGTGACTCAATTATATTGCAACATTGATCTCTTGAACAGAGATATATTGCTTTTAGCATAGTCTGTCTCCGCATACAGCAGTCGTATATGGGAGTAGGCTTACTTCTGTTCCTTCGACCACCAGTCAAAATGTATTATTACATGCATTATATAACTCGAAAACGTTAATTCAATTTCAGAATTTCGGTATGCAGTCTGGGAAGTTGGAATATCAAAATATTTAACATATAATATGATGAACTTGTAAAACTTTTTGAAGCTTTGAATTTTAACATAACTTTGAATCTACTTCGGTTCATGGATTCCCTCTAGGTGCTTGAATTTGTGTACGAAATTTGGTCCAAACTGCTAATTCCTGTGAGTCTCAGTACAATCTTCAGATTCATCATTATCATTACAAGCTAATGTTAAACTGCAATTAAAAAAGCTGAAATAACAATAAAAACTAGACTGTTGTAAACAGAATCAGGTAGCGCAGAAGTGCTTTAATAATGTACTACTGAAATACTTCTGAAGGACCTTTAAAATACTCCTGAGGAAATACTTCAGGAGAAAAAACCCGGTCTCAATCGGATAAAGTGTGTCCGTTCTATCAAGGAGACAAGTTCTGACCTTAAAAACCCCCTGGGGATCACGGGGGTCAACCAATCTAGATCAAAATTTGCAAAACCATTTAACTTCCTCACATGTTCCTTCATGCCAATTTTGAATCCCATTTGAACTTTAAAAAATAAAATTAGTTCATGTTTCAGCCGCATGAGGGCGCACAGACACAACTTTTGCATATTTCCTTATGGCACTGAAAAAAACAAGTTGTTTGCAAAAAACCCCATCTCAATCGGATTAAAGGTGTCCGATCTATGAAGGAAACAATTTCTGACCTTAAAAGCCCCCTGGGTGTCACAGGGGTCAACCGATCCGGATCAAACTTGGCAAAACAATAACACTCCCTAGTATGTACCTACACACCAAATTTCAATACCTGTTGTTATTTAAAGAAAAGTTATGGGGATGACCCCAGGGGGTCATGGAGGGGGGGTGGTGGATCAAAACAAAAACATGGATGCACAACTAGAGGTGCATAGAAATCGATCCCCGAAAACCGTTTTTTTCTAAACCCCGTAGTTTTCGAGTAGAAGCGTGTACGGCCGGACGGCCCCACAGACTGAAATACCAAAACCATAAGGTACCGCAATACTGCGCTACCTAATAAAAACTAACTGTAACTGGAACCTAACCTAAAGTCAGACATTCCGAACAAACAAAATTCGTTTAAAAAGAATAAACCCAGAAAGCTTGTGCATAGTTGTTGGTTCTGTTTTCGAGAAAACCGGGATAACTTATTTTTACGTTATATGCATGCATATATACATTTATAACGTAAAAATAAGTTATCCCATGTTTCTCGAAATCCATACCACCGATTTTTCCGAAAATTTGCAATTAAGTAGCTTAAAACATTCGAACGAAATAGACAAAAGGACAGTCGTAATAATGAAAGTCATGTGTGTATATTGATTATAGAAATCATACACGCTGAAGCACACGTTCATAGTCTAACGCCATACCTTTCGATGTAGTACGCACATTCGAATACTGAATGCAACACTGCGGTTATCCATGTTTATATAAAAATGCAATGTAAATAAATTCATCAGTTTATCCGTTCATTCGTTCTCAGTTTATTTTATATTTTTGATATCCGTTAAAAAAATAATCTATCGTAAAAAATTAAAATATCACTTTTTTATGCAATACGTTTCGAGAACATTGGGGAAGTTGGAACAAAACAAAACTTTTTGACATATAAAAAATGTATAATTCCCTATCCTAAAGAACACGGCAAAATCAATTTGAAAACTACCAGTTAGAACCTGGAAACGCCGCACATTATAAGTCCGAAAGACTAACTTTTATTGCTTTTGTCCGAGCCATCTGCTTGCGCGTTATGTAACTATTGAAGGAAGTGGAATTATGAAATTGCACCATTTGGAATCGACGCTTGTGCAGTATGGCTCGGACAAGTTCTAAGGTTGGTACTAATTGTCAATCCCTTGGAATCACACTGTGCGTCAACTTTTAGTTTTTAATTGTTATGTTCGAAGTTCTATAATCATGTATGCATGTCGCTTACTATTTTAAAAGTACTAATTCTCCAACGTTTTAATGCATCAAAGTTATTAGCAAATAATATTTTCGCTTTGACGCTCCTCCAGGCGCAATGTCGACTAATCTTGGTCAAATTTTGTAGAATATTTACTGCTTAAATGTCATAGATATATACCACGTAAATGGAAATAAAAGGGCAAGGAAATTACTTTGGATCTAGTAATACGTACTCTAGTAAGTGTGTCCAGCATAATAATTGTACGACCGGCCGTATCCACAACTTTCCAAACGCTGGAGCTAGTTTTTTGGAACGTGTAGCCGCCAGCATGGTTGGCCAATTCTTGTCCCATCGCCAGGATCGACGGAACCCCATGGTATTCATAACACTTCTGGATTAGAGACGCAAGCTCCTTTTGCAGTCTTGGAGTAGGCTATTTGTAAAATAAATTTAAAATTATTCCATCATAATTATACGTTCACACTTAACTGTGAAGAAGTAATTATGTTAAGAGAATGGTTTTTAGTATGTATTTAAGGGTAATAGAAACATAATGGTTGGTCCCTCGCACCTCCTTGTATATAGCCATGTATAGCCCCCTAACTTGTCAATTAAATTACTGCA
>JAHZNE010004991.1:0-13990 GCA_027744055.1 Callyntrura sp. NNG-2020
CAGACTTTCTTTCTCGGCCCTCCGTGTTCCGCGAGCGTCGCTCGCGCGCTCGCGCACTTTCTGCACCCCTGGAATAACCATCAATATCACTCAATGTCTTGATTTTTTCCGTATGTCTGCCGGTTGATGGCAATAAGTTTTAAAACGACAAAAAAGTTATAGTCTAGACGGAGACAAGACCTGATAAGACAGGGAAATATGATATTAATTTGCATCGATTGTACATCGCATGTAATGATAATGTAAAAATTAAACAACCATATAATATTCATTCTCGTACATAAAATCTGTATCGTCAATTTAATCATATTTCCTTTCCCAAGCTTTAGTTAATATACTTTCATGATAGATTTAAAAGATTTAAGTAGACTGTTAGCATAATATATTAACTGCAGTCAACTTGGGTTATGCTCTCATTTTAGGTTGTGTTAAAATAGTTGTACAAAGTTTTATAATAGGATTAAATTTTTTTAACCTATAGACCTAAAACAATAGTTATTGTTTTCAAACATGTTAACTTGAACACAACACAACCTTACAAACCATGTGAAACCGAGATTTAACGTACATTTTCAGCGACGTTCCTTTATTATCTCCTACGTCAATGTACGTGTCATCAACTCTTCTAAAACAACTTACTTTTTGCATACACCTAACTACCTCTATTTCTAAGTACTTGCTAAATATAAATATGGTGTACAGTAGTACACGGAAGGAAAAGAGGGTTAGACAATCTTTCAATATCAAAGTCCCCATCATAGTTCATTGCATATTGCATCCCTAACTATAACATGTATAGCGTCTGTCTGCTTTTTGGGCTTTTTGTGTCGGCAACTTGATTCACGTTTGCCTGCCTGCACTACGCACGCACCCCGTCCCAAAAATTCTCAAGAATATAATCCGCGTCCTTTTTTCAACAAGCTTTTTTCTTAGAACTTTATATTAGTCAGTTCAACACAATGCAACATGAACAAGATATGTACATGTATTCTTTCTTGTTTCTTGTAATGCCCTGCTACATTGCTATTGCTACCCATGCATGCATGAGACGATGTTCGTGATTCGTGATCGTGATAATCGAAATGTAATGTACGTGCACTTTTGCACCTTTTTCCTTTTGTTTTTGGTAGGTACAGTATTTTCATTCATTCACAATTTTGCCTCTCTAGACTTGTTGAATTCAGTTTTTAACATTGATTTTGCCTTCAACCATCGAGTAACAGCGTCATCTCTGCTCGACCACGGCTTTCAAATATTTTTCACATGCATTACTGGCATAGTGAACGTGTAATTTTCTTATTTTTCGCGTTATTTCGTCATCCTCGCCATGTTATCCTGCCTATCCTTTCCCACATTTCGTTAGTTCAGTACTATGTGACTCATCATCATCCACCACTGTTTCTCAGTTTCTTAAAATTAATTTTTGAAACTACAAAATTTAGCAGATAAATTATCTCTAAAATATTTATAAACAGTCGGAAAGCAGTGCGGGAACTTTCGGGTGTTTGAAAATATCCAGCAACATACGAATATTTGGAATTTTTGGATAAAAATCTCTCGGGAAAGTATGTAAACAAAACGTTTAATACACACAAGCATACCAGTATACTTGCCTAGTTGCCTACATTAAATCGTGTATAGTTCATAAGTGAATTTAATTCATCAATTGCAAATTCACATGCAATCAGTAGTACTTTAAATGAATGCAGAAAAAGCTGGAATATTCATCAGTTAATTTTTGTATAGTTATTTGATATTAATCAAGATTATTGTAATTTTATTTGGAAATCCATCTTAAATTGTTTTGTGAGTGATTTTGTTGCGTTGTTTGTGTACGTATGACGTACGTACATTTTTGTACTTGACTTAAATATATAAGATGATGTATTGATGTAAATGTTTTGAAATTTGAAATTGATGGAGTTTTTGATGGGGAGAGCTTGACTATTTCGGTTGAGTAGATTACCCAATCCGTCAATTAATCAGTCAGCTGATAAAATATAAACAGTAAAGATAACTTCATTTTTTACAGTCGAACGTTTATTGATGTTGAATGTTGTCCATACCTTTTTTATAATTGTAATTTAATTCAAGAGTGTGGTGGTACTGAATATATTTGATATTTTTGGATTAGTTCCCACGTGCGGAAAACCCACAATTTCAGTGCTGGTTTAGTGGGATCCACAATTACCAGTTTATTATTAAAAATTGTAAACGAACTACATTGGTGCTGTTGGCTGTATTCATAAAGGAGTTAAAAGGCCATCCATCCAATTCTCTTGAGATTTTGCCATATCATCGAGGGTTCTATTGGGAGATTTTACTTGGTTTATTCGATGTGCATTGTGGGTAAGAATAGAGATGAGATGGTTATAGGATACTGGTAATACGTAATCGTACTATGTAACCGTATTATTTTTAGTACCCACAACGTATGACGTACCAAGTTTTGCATTATTTTGAAGCATCTATTTGTCTGGAATAAATCATTGCATAAAATTACATTTTTTTAAGCATATTTAAAATTAAACTGAAAAAGGATGTTACGATTCATGTGAAATTTGACAGTCAATGTGATTGTGGCAGTCATATGGCTGCTGATGATATTTATGTCTTATATGCATATATTCCCCATCATAAAATAAATTGGCTATCTTGGTTGAGTTGGAAGTAGATAAATGCTGTACCCTCTGACACGTGATTACGTGATGTAGACGTAATAAATTTTTTCGATGAGTAAAAGTTGTGTGACTCATTACGTCATAACATAACATGTTACAAGGTGCATCTACCCTACACTGCTGATAAGGTGATTAGTGGACAGATGTTTGGTGTTTATCATTTACGTCTTCTCGAATTATCGGTACACTTCCATTTTAAATTGGAAACTATTTGAGAATATATAAGATCATAATGAACGATTTGAATGTTTTATCTCTGAACAGCAGTCATAGTGGATACTAGAGTTGGCGTCGGTAGTGTGCGTGATCAAAGATTCGAAGTTGCATATAATTGTTACGATTCTCGTGTGAATAACATGAACGCAATATAATATTAGTCATACAACAGAGGAAAAATGTTTTCATGTTTCCCTTATTGAAGTTGTGTTTTCTCATAGTGAAATTATAAGAATCACACATTTATGACAATTTGTTCTGGTAATCCTTAATTTTGGTAATTCAATGGAATTAAACTTCGAAGTGGATACTAGAGTTGGCGTCGGTAGTGTGCGTGATCAAAGATTCGAAGTTGCATATAATTGTTACGATTCTAGTGTGAATAACATGAACGCAATATTATATTAGTCATACAACAGAGGAAAAATGTTTTCATGTTTCCCTTATTGAAGTTGTTTTCTCATAGTGAAATTATAAGAATCACACATTTATGACAATTTGTTCTGGTAATCCTTAATTTTGGTAATTCAATGGAATTAAACTTCGGATCATAAAGTGATATTATATGGAATTATGTAACGTGTTGTTGGATGTATTTGCAAGTTCTTATTTCGAGTTTGAGAATGAAAGCATTTAACATTGCGTCATACATGTGCCATACATAGAGCCAATGAAAACACATTGTGTCATGTTACAAAATTAGTAGCAAACTATAATATCAATGTTGCATTATTTTTTATTTCATCATTCATGTTCAGAGATTCTTTGGATTATTTTTTTGTTGCTTTCTGCTTCATACGTGTACTGTTAAATACATTATTAGATCCACAAACAAACAAGTCCATTTACACGCCACGTTGTTTGTACTTTTTAGAACGAAATTCCAATCAGTAACGAATACCGGTGAACCGAAGATCAGATCTTTAAGGATCCTGTGGGGGTATTCACTCATCGTCTTCGGTGTTTCCTTTCAAAAGAACCCCCAGTGACAAACCCTGACCAGGCTTGACCCCACAGGATACCTCTACCCATTCCTTACATCTCAGGTCATCCCTAAGTGCTGGACCGCAGTATTTTTCTTCACAACTTTAATTCTACGTAAAATAATCAACCAGCCAGATTCTTCAGTGCTCGTAGTCAGTATGAGCAGTGAAAAGGACAACAAAATGGAGAGTTCGTTGAAGGACGATGTTGAATGTAATCAACTATTAAGTAATAAGTGGTATGTACCTGAAGAGCTAATGAAAGAGACACCATCCGTTATTCGAGGAATGTCTGTGGCGGAGGAAATGGAATATCGACGAAGGGGCATTCGCTTCATTAAGTACATGATGCGATACCTTACTTTTGAGAAGATTATACAAGGGAGTACATTGGATCAGACGAAGACTCCCAGAGTGTTTCCAACTGCAGTTCATATATTCCATCGGTTTTACACCGTCCATCCGTTTCAAATATTTAACGAATATGTACGTTAATTATAAATTACGATGCTCATGTGTCCAATTATTATAATAGTTGTTATGAACAGCAATTGATTCATAAGTATATTTTTTAAACTTGTAGGTGACCGCTGTTGCATGCGTGTTTCATGCAGCCAAGATTGAAGAGCATATCTTGCCAATCAATCGAATTTTGGATTTAGCTCGTATTAATGCTACCAGTTTGCCATGGGTAAAAATTCCAGAGGAGCTATCCTTTGACAAGAGCGGCTGGGCAGCACTCTGGAAGGTGCATTTTTCTGCCATTGACTTTAAATGTCATTTCATAAGTTAAGTTTAGGAGCTGTAGCTCTCAAACGATTGCTTATTTTTCACAGAATGAAGTCAGCGAAACGGAGTTCCTTGTTTTCACCACCGTAAATCCTATGCGCTTCTTGTTTGTCAATGTCTACGGCTTTATCCTTCTATATTTGAGGAAATGGGTGGGTGTTGCTGTCAAGGAAGAAGATGCTGTCAGAATAAGGGATCGTGCTTTCACGATCGCTTCTGATGTTTACAGGTGAGTAACGCATTTTTGTCGGATGAGGAGGTACCTGGAGCTGAGCGAGCAGTCAATTCTAAATATTTCAGACTCATAACATATATTAATTGTTGTAGTTGTGGATGTCCCCTAATTGTTACGGAACCTACGCGAATGGTGGCTACCATGTGCTTAATGATGGTATTGAAGCACTTAAATATTACTATAACAGACTGGAAAGGTAAAACTGAGGGTCAACTCTACTGGTATCATGCGGGTGATACTTCAACAACACTTGAAAAACTTAAAAAGATGGAAAAGGATTTTTTAGCTCAACTCAAACAGTACAACTTAGTTAAGACAATGGATGATAAAAACAAAACCAAAGGTGTTTCGCCTTCCAGCGACTATGGATCAGAGGGCTCGGTGACCAGTAATCCTGTGTCACCTTCTGACAGCATGTGTTCAGATAGAGATGCAATGAGCAATGAACCCACCTCACCCGCTGTCAGTACAGCGTCATCGTCAGACCATGGTTTGGCGTATGATGGTAAGGAACACCTAAAACGACCTGTAATAGTAAAGAAAATAGATCTGGCACCGCCTTGCCAGCTTTCATTGTCTGTACGAAGAGATATTCCGACCTCATCATCATCCTCGCTCTATCGTCAAGGGCGTAAGATGGATATGCCCGTAATAACACCTATTGAACCAGTCCATAAGAAGATGAAAATTCACTCGCCAGTTCGTTATCCTTAAGTAAAGTATGACATTAGGAGAATAAAAATGTTCAATCAATCAATTAGCTGTTAGTTTTTGTACTTACGTTATAACTCTCTTCAATTAGTCATTATTATTGTTATTGTATATGTATATTGTTCGTCAATTTCTAAGCTAAAGTACTGTCGTTCTTCGTCGTAATCATTATTGTATCAGTACAGGCCAAAAATGTACGGATCTGTATTTTGAAATATAGTATATGTATTTTTATCAACCGTGTTATTAGAATTTTATTAGTAAGACTGAATATCCAATGTTGCGTGTACATTAAACTAACTACCTTTGTAATTGTACATGTACATACATGAATATTATTATATGAGAATTTTCGCAGCTGCCGTCCTCCAAATGATGTCCTATTCTTTTTGTCATCAAACAGGATTTTTCATTATTAGCTTAATGTGTTAGAAATGACGTTCAAAAAGTTTAGCAATTGAGCTGGAATCAATTTAAACTCTTTTGTTAAGTAATCGAGTGAGTATGTGTTTGTTCACAAAATTCTCGTTGAACAAGTTACCTGGTACATTCATTATTGTAATGTCTACATACGTATGTTTTATTGTGGAACAAGATGGTGCAATGTATGAATTGTGTGTGTATGTGGGCGTGTGCGTCAAAGGTCACAAGGATAAATGTAAGTGTAAAAGCAAGTATGTAGATAATTAATTCACAGTAGTCATTTTATCAGATTGTGTTTAGTAATATGACGTGTTTTTACACCTATATGGATGTCTTCTATGGATGACTTTTAGGTGTTCCTTCGTTGTACCAACACAATAAATATCATCATTTCATAGGAAAAAACAAATAACAAAAACGTATCTAATCTACTTGTGGAGTGCATTGGATACTTTTAATAAAAAAAAGTCAAATCTCGGTGTTACATTAATATCAATTGTATTGTGTATTATTATTATTGTATTTATAATTGATGATGTTTTGTAGATTACTCATTCCAGTCGAGTCATTAAAACCAGGTGGTAATGTGCAGCACTGGTTTTATAAACTAAACTACCTATGTATGTGTAGATACCGTGTATTGTTATTGTTGTTACTGTACTAGTACATCGTAACACTATGGTCATCATGTCAGTTTAGGTCAGAAATTAAATATTGACCTATTCAGGATCCTTAGTAAAGAAAGTCCTTTGGCCATTCAAAATCTGTCGTAAACTTACCATCAATACAATTTATTATTATTATAATTTAATACAAATATAAAATGTGTTTTTTACTATGAAAAAATAATGCAAAATCACAATAAAAGGTTGTGAATGATGTTGTAGGCGTACGAGTAACATTTTTGTAATAAAATGGAAGTTGTTCTATTTTCGTATTACTACATTATTTTTTAAATATTTATTCTTAGCATCACAATGGTATGGTAGTATTCGATCTAGAATTGCTTGCATAAAATTTTATTGTTTCAATTAAACTTCATTTGGCTAAATTACATTTCAAAATTAACAACAAGATTATATATGTGTTCGTATTAAATCTCTTGCTTTTCCCCACTGACGTTTGAACCAAGGAATAATTCTCTTATGAAAACCTTCGTCATTGTCTTCGTTCCCATTTTCTCTTTCAACCTCATTGTAGTTTGTGTATTCTGACGTTGTTGAAATGATCCAGGGTCCTGAAGTTTGAGGTCTATAAGTTGATGGAACATCTGTCAAATATCTGTCATAGTCATCATCATCTGGAAAGGGAGGAAAGGTATTTGCGGTGTATGGCGGAGAACGCCTCGCCTCACGATAGTCATCCGTATCGATCTCGCCTCCTAGCTATAGGGTTCAAATTAAAAACCAGTTAACCGATTGTTTTTATTTAGTAGTTGGATAGATTTTAATATATATGGAACAGAATTTGCACTTGAGGTCTTCCTTCTGCGTTGTGATAACTCAGGTGAGCTACTAAAATCACCACCAGGCCCAGTGACAACAGGTGCTTCGCAAATAAATTGGCCATTATAGTACTTGATTTCAACAATTAAAAATTCCAAGCCAGAAATAAAACCCCAAGCCCTTTCAGGTTGAAGAGAATACTGAATCCACAGCTCAGAAAAATTTGCTTCCACTTATACCCGCTGAGACTTTTTCTATTATCTGCTTTTGTTTATTTTTAGCTGGCAAATTATATTTTATTATGCATGATGTAAGTAATCGAAGTGGTTCATGACGTAAACGGATGCACTGCGGTGGGTGGGTATATCGCAATGACAAATGCAAGTGATTCCTATTGATTGTGTCAAGTACAAGCTCCAAAAATGTCTAGTTTCATTGAAACAGAGTCACTGCGGTCAAAGGTTGAACTTTTGTGACACATTAAAGTAAGCAAAGCTTACACGTATTACTAGATATTTTTTTCATTATTGCTTCCCTGCTGTCACGATATAGATAGTTCGTATGGATGGATGTGCAGTAAAGTATTTATGCATACTTGGTATTGGCTTACCAGCTTTGTGAATAATAGATATGGAAGCAAAATATGTTGTTTAAATGTTAGGACTATCTGCATAAATTTTAAAGCTGACCAATGAAAAACTCCATTACGAAAAATGAAAATAAACTCAAACGAATAATTGGTACGAAGATAACAGCACAAATTTTACTGACTATTTTATAACAAAGAGACTGTTGAATTTGAAATATGGTGAGTGATGTTGACTCTGGCGAGCAAGAAGGGGCATCGTAAGATTTACTGTAACGAGTCACGACTCACGACGCCATGGGAGAAAACAGAAAACCATGAAATGCCAAAATTTTTGATACTTCAAAAAGGAATGTTGTTATTTTGCAAGATCAAGAGAAGGTCAAACTGTTTCGTCGTCGGAAGTTTTTGGTATTTGGTAACGGGGTAGCATTAAACTTTCGGCGATCACTGCTCAAACACACGTCGGGGTAGTTGTGGGAAGTCAGAACACCATTGGGATGCAATGCAGCAGGTGTCTTTAGTGGCGGCACCGTAAGTCCTTCCCGCCCCGTGCATTTTTAACCCAGGAACATGACCCTGTTGAGATTAATGTCGTTTTTATAATGGATGATTATTATAAAGTTATTTAGTTATTGATGCGAGTACAACACCCCTGCCGTCGTTGCAAAAACTGTCTTTTTGCTATTACCGAGTAGCCTGGAAGTATGGGGCATCCTGGTCTGAAAATCCTGTATATGCGATCATTTACATAACTTGAATTATTTTTCCATNTCGTTGCAAAAACTGTCTTTTTGCTATTACCGAGTAGCCTGGAAGTATGGGGCATCCTGGTCTGAAAATCCTGTATATGCGATCATTTACATAACTTGAATTATTTTTCCATTATATTTTGTGCCCTTTATACTAGAAATTGTTACGCCAGATTGATTGGAGCAAATCTTGTTATCACGTGAATTAAGAGATGTAGTATTAAAGGGAAACCTGGTCTGTGAATTTTGACCTTTTAGGGAAGGCAGGCGAACACGGGTAATACCGTTGAATTTCAGGATCTGGTTCATAACAACATGCTGGTGAAAGCATATTTGATGACAACAAACTATCCCCACACCCAAGACGGGGAATCCATGGAGGCAAGCAATGGGGTGTCCACGGTAAACAAACTGGAACAGGAACTGGAACAACGACGCGTTCTTTAATTATTTGAATCGGTTGGGATGGGGGGTACTGACAAGGCATACACGGCATATTCGGCATCGGGCAAACTCGTGGAAGGCAGGGAAGTGGGCAGCAGCAGCAGTCTTTACAGAGACAGCATTTACAACAAAAACATTTCTTGGGGCGACAAGTACAACACCAAGCACACCGTTTTTTCCCTGACATTACATTTCGGTATGGTTTAAAATATATGATGCAATAGAATACTTCAAATTTAGATCAACATGGGCATTTGAATACCCTTCACAATCTACATATATTTTACTTTATATTAACATTTCACCAGCTTCGCACTGGGTTGGTTTAGTCATTAATGGATAAAACCAAATATCCTGTAGTGAAAAATTTCTATGACGAGTTCAGTAATCACAGTCAAAGTCATCAGAGAAGCCGTGGCGGCTTCAAATTACTCAATATATCCAAACATTAAATAATGAAATGACGGATGGATGGGTACACACGAAAGCTGGTAATTCAACATTTTCGGTTCCTGCCACTTTGCTTATTCAATTTATAGTTAGAATGTACTTACACATGAGACTGGATATCTTAATCTAGAACATTATTTGTATGCCAATATTTAGTCTAACGATATTCGTTCCACATCGTCATACAATATATACACATCATCACACATTTTTGTATATTCTCTCATCATCAAATCAAAACAATTTTTACTCAACGGTTTTTTGCAGTATGGCGTTTGATGCCAACTATTTTTTCTGAAATATTGGAAATGGAAAGAAAAGCTATTATTCTGGATTGAAAAGCTCACCGTTTTGATTTGGCACTACCACCACCACAGTTCAGATCGGTGTGAAGTGGTAAATAGCGATGATTTATTAGCTTTATCGAAAATGAGCTTGGCAAAGTTTCTTCATTTCTACCGAATTATAGTAATACTCTTTTCCAAGAAAGATGTATGTGAAGAATGGATAATGTGCCTGTAATTTTTTTTAGCACTACAGCTTTCCATCTTTAAGTTGGAGTGATATATTTGTTGTACTAGTATTGATCCCTACCCAAAAGCTGTGCATTGATGAGGTGAATTTTGACTCGCTCGCTTTGTATTTCAAATATGCTTTCCTGATGTGACGGTGTATTTGCCTTTCTCTTCGCTCCACATTATTGGCTACAGCTTACAGGACTGAGCGTTTGTACCTAATGTGTCTGCCAAAACCGAACAAATGGAATGCATCAAATGGAAGAATCGAGAGATCGGAAGAAGAATTCCTAAGAAATGTCCTGAGTTATGTGTCTAGGATGAGTTTAGTAAGACTAGATAAGAGTACACACGATGCTTAATGTGGCGAAAGATTAACAAAAACACGTGCAAGGTGCAACTACATAGTTTATGACAGAACCTGTCGTGAAGGCGAAGGCCTCCAAAATTAACGTCGCGAAGTTTTCTTTACCGAGTTCCAGGAACTGTATATGGTTTCAGTTTTATTTGCCCTCCGTGACTCATTATTAACGTTTCAACGCTCTTGCTAAAATAAACGAAGGAATGGGGAATGACGTACCTATCTACTGATAGAAAGGCGTGCAAAGATACAATTTACACTTACTTTGTTTGTTCATTTCCAATAAATCGAGTTTCTATACACCGTCACCAGTGACCAATGCATGTAATCACTGAGTTTGGATCCCCTATTTTGGCTAGAAGTTCTAACAAGATTATCATTATCTTTATCATTTGCTGAGTCCTAGAAAAAAATACTGTGGGACCTGCTGTAGTATAAATACACGTGGTTTATTAATCTTTAGACACCACGACTGGAATCACTGGAACATGAAAAGTAGCATGTTTATATCTACGGAAGCACCTCTATTCCAATACTTGTGCATATACCCACTGGTGGTTTTATTTCCAACATCACGCAAATCCCCCAGCCTGCAGCATCTACTTAATTTTCTTGAGGTTTTATTATCTTATAACAGGGAATACACATGACATGTTTGGAGCTAGTGCGGAGTTGAATTAACTTATTTGGGATGAAATGTTATGAAGTTGGGACTCCAGACATTAAACAATAGAAAGCCCTCTATTTGTTTTTCTTGGTTAGTGAGTTAGTTCGGTGCATTGCATTGCTTCACGCTTTTACGTACTCAGTGTCACCATCACCATTAAACTATGCTACCCGAAATGTGAAGGCGAAATGGTTTCTGTAGACGTGAAGGCAAAACCATTTCCATTCAGCACTGTAACTCATACAAAAAAGAAGGTCAACAAAGACCAACCCATCCTCTACTATCATGTATGTGCTTGACCATGAGAAAGTGAAAAGGGTACGGGGCGTATTAAGAATTACGACCACTACTCCGTCGTATCATGTACCGCCGGCAAATATTTTTGCATTTGTTGGCTTATCTAAATAAAAAATCTTTTATCCATTCAACAACAACAACGGATGGTGTCTCTCTCAAGGATCAATGGTATATTCAAGGGAATGGAACAAGCTTAATGGAAGGCTTCAGTAGTAAATTCTATTACGTGTTTCCTTGAGGGCTCTAGGGCCAATGAGGTTGAAAATATTAAACATACACTACGTTTCATGTTTTTCTGAAACGTGGGGAAAATTTTTTCATGCAAAACGTAGCTTGAATTCAAGGAAAATAGGATAGGATGTTAAGACATACATTCGCATTTGTGGTAAAGGAGTTTCAAAATAGTATTGGATTAAATAATGAAATATATTGCAGGTAGCAGAGAAATTCGTATGGAATATCCAAAAGATCCCAACCATCTTTTCTTTATCATTGCTGAACGAAAACTCTTTCCGGAATTGTTCTAGCTTTTGAACTTTCAGTTGGCTTATACTTATGAAATAACATAAAAAGTGTGCGTGAGACCTGGTAAGCATTCACAGAGTAGAACTTACCGCTGAGTCAACTTTACGATGGATAATATTGTTAGCCAGTATTGAATTAAAGTGTTTACTCTAGTGACATAAAACAGTTTTACTCTCATCCTTCCACTACCTGCGGCTACAATTCAGGGACACATTCCAGTAATGATAAAAGGACTTTTACTTGACTCAGTGGGGTTTTGACTTACAATGCTGTACGCCTAAAATTCTTGTTTTTAGATGAAATGCATATGCATAAGAAGTATTTTGTATGGCTAACTTATGCCGAACTTACTACATTGTGATTGTGATATGCATTAATTAATTAAAGTACTGGTAGGGTATGCATTGAATAACAAAACATCAGGTTTCTGTTCTGTTGTGGTTGACCAAACTGTATTTTCATAACGGCTCCTGAAAACTGAAAAAATAATGACCGATCACAGCTGCTACCATAAAGTGGCACAGTAAAACCAAGAAATGACACACATCCATTTCCCATCAATATAGCCACTTCCGGTACAATTGCATCATGTGTGTATTCCCAAGTTAATAAATGACACAATGGGTGAGCTCACTTCTTCCAACGTTTATTAATAATAAATTATTATGAATTTTATCGTCTACTGGGATATTTAAGAGTTTCTTGTATACGACCCCAACACTAATATTATTATATGAAGTATTTTTAAAAGTAAGGTAGACGTTCAAAAAGACATCTTGCCACAAAACTATTTAAAAGTATGACAATGTGTATCATAAAGACGAGTAATAGCAATGTTTTCTCTATAAATCGGCGACCAGGTAAATACTAACTGACACATACACACACATTATATTTACTAAAATGGTCGACATCGACAAAGACAAAATATTTCTCATGCGACCATCTGAAAAGAATAGTTATTATCACGTTAGATGAACTGCACTACTACTGCTCTTTAAGTGAGCACTGGAGAAACACTAATTAGTAAAACGGTTTAAGTTCTAAATTCTTACAACAACAACGTTACAAATTCACAACGGTAGGAGTAGGAACTGTTGGAAACTTTACAATCGCGTATAACGAATGTCTACGTGTTCAAAGGTGAAAAAAGTTTATAATTTAATTCAATGTCTACCAAGTCTACCTTGAGTAAAGTGCGTATAAAAAATAATCTACATACCAAGTACATCATCATCTAGTTGAGCTATCACAATTAGGACTTATTTTTGGAAACATTTTCATGACCATGACACAAAGCATAAAAGCTTTATGAAATTCAACAGAAAGGTTGCTAAACTTTTGGTAAGCTGTCTTAAACGACAAAAATGCTTAGTCGTCGATATAGAGGGAACATCTAGTAACCGTGTTTCAGTAAATTCGTATCCCTTGATTCAGTGGATACCCATTCATTAAAACTTTCTTGTTGGTTTTGCACAATTACTATATGCAATACACACTTTACACATGTAGATAATAATGCTGTTAAAAATTCAGCTCGTATGCAGATACACTCATTTAGATTAGAACCATATTTTTGCACATGTGTCATGTATTTGACTTTGCTAAACAGAATGGCATTTGGTAATCCCTATTCTACTCCTACATATGAGATCACTGAAAGATTGACTTATGGCTTTTTAATTCGTGCAAACATGTTCATCAACTTCATTATAGCTTTGGAGAGAAAGAGGCAATATAAGAAACTAGCGCATAAAATAACATAAAAATCACTGGAACTGTGAGACAATACTATATGCATCAATTATAGAGTAAATACTCTACTGAACAGTTAAATCGATGCCTTATTGATTATCTTATTAATCTGCATTGCAATGCCAGCAGTTGTTTTGTTCAGATTTACTCATGGT
>JAHZNE010004992.1:0-16396 GCA_027744055.1 Callyntrura sp. NNG-2020
ATTCATCGTCGTCGGTGGCGATGGTGTCGTCGTCGTCAACATTTTATGGTTATATGGATGAGGATGATGCCAGGCTCTGTCTCTCTGTCTCTCTCTCTCGCTATTGCTCCGTGACAAGTTGTGAACAATATTGTTATTAGGGAGAGCGTCATCGTATTGAGAACTGCTTTAAAAAGGAATAATTTTTGTATTGCCAAGAGGAGAGGAGAAGAGTCGTGACGGGCGCACACAGGGAAAAAGAAAAGCAGTCAGAATGTGGTAGCGGGTAATAGCAATAATAATAATAGTAGTAGCAGCTTCTCCTGTTGATTCGCGAAATAAAGGGAAAAGGAGGAAAAAATTGACATTTTCAATTTGAATTTTGTAAAGATTCAAGGCGGGAAGGGAGAAAAGGAGGAAAATTGGAAATATTTTTGGAAGTGTCAGGGAGCTCTCGGCTCTGTTGCATAGAGGGGAGAGCTGGAAGGGGGGAAAAGGGGTAAAATGGAGAGGAGGAGAGGGAGATTTAAATATTCCTCCAATTTCCACTCCTCATTATCGTCTTCGTTACAGTCGTTACGTTGGTGGGTTACAGCACCTCCTCCGCCACCACACAGCTTCTCTGCCCACGCTGTTTGTGTGGCACTGTTAAATTATGTAGCAGCTATGTGGAATAATGATAACGATGCTGTTGGAGAATGGAAAAGCGCAGCAGCGGCAATAGAATAAGCGGAGCAGTGGAATATTACACGACAACGATGTACATTTTTTTTCTCTCTCTCTCTCCCTCACTTATAATCCTTTTCGCTTATCGCCTCGTATCAGCAGCAACAGCAACCGTGTACCACACAAGCAAAAAAAAATATTTTTTTTGTTCATCGTGTGTCATCCCTGTCATGTCGCGCTTTTCTACGTAGTTGCAACTTGTCTGTCTGTAGATTTGGCGATTTTTTCGTATAAAAATTCTTCTCTGCTTTACTGATACTTATATATTCGGCATTGCAT
This sequence comes from Callyntrura sp. NNG-2020, assembly GCA_027744055.1. Lineage (NCBI taxonomy): Eukaryota > Metazoa > Arthropoda > Collembola > Entomobryomorpha > Paronellidae > Callyntrura > Callyntrura sp. NNG-2020. The sequence continues at coordinate 985 of JAHZNE010004992.1, forward strand.
CGCACCACGACTACTACCACTACCACTGCCACACAGTCAGTCGTCTTCGTCATTCTTCACTCACTACCATCGCGGGTGTATAACAAACAAGCAGAGAGTCACATCTTTCAGAATTTTAGTCCTGCCTGTAAAATCCCCCTTTACTGCCGTCTCTGTCTATTATCATTCACGAACAACCCACATGATATTTACTTCGCCGGCCTATACACTCACCTCCCAATACGCTTTACAAATCAGACTCACCAAAAAAACCGCAAAATTTCTAATGCAGAGCCCACCCCATAAATCATACGTATCTTTTTAAAGTCTGGGCTTTTATTCCCCTTTTTACGGTTTACATTTTCTAAAATCAGACTCACCAAAAAACCGCAAAATTTCTAATGCAGAGCCCACCCCATAAATCATACGTATCTTTTTAAAGTCTGGGCTTTTATTCCCCTTTTTACGGTTTACATTTTCTATCAAGTAATCATCACCAGTACTGCAGCCGTGCTGATGATGATGATGATGATCATGATGATGATTATAACGACGACGATCGCTGCTGCTGTTCTCTGTACAGCTCATCAGAGTAATGAACGCTGCTCAACACGGCTGCTGTTATACGGTTTCCCTTTATACCAAGCAGTCTTGTGTGTTTGTGTATACCTCGTCCCCATCTTCAACAAAGCAGACAGGCAAAATCTTTTTGATTCCTTTTCAATATTTTTTTTATCCCCTTCTCTCCTCGTCTTACATACATTTAACCAAAGCTACTTTAAAGTAAGTAACCAACCACATCATCATCATCAGCATCATCATCGCCATCACGAAACTTTTTCATTTTTTTTTCTTCTTTCTTACCAACCATCCAACCTTGCATCCTTGTTCGCCTCTCTCTCTCTCTCTCTGCATTATTTTGCACTTCTGAAGCCTCTCTCTCTCCCCCTCCTCCCCACCAGATAAAACACGACCAGTCTCTCATTGTGAGTTGCTACGTGCAAAATATTTCTACCAAGCTATTTTAAACGTTAAACATATCAAGCCTTCCACCATGCAACATTTTAAACCACTCCCCACCAGATAAAACACGACCAGTCTCTCATTGTGAGTTGCTACGTGCAAAATATTTCTACCAAGCTATTTTAAACGTTAAACATATCAAGCCTTCCACCATGCAACATTTTAAACTTCTTCTCTCTCTCTCTCTCTCTCTAGCTTGCGTGTTACTTCTTCTAACATTTTGTCTTGCAAAAAATATTCTCTTATATTCTCTATCTTTACTTGTCAGTGTCCCTCTCTCGCTGTCTTATACAGTTTTCTCACAGATGTTTGATGTGTGTGCCTATTGCATGTTTACTGCATTCTATCTCTCTCTCTCTCGCAAGTTTAATTTACAAGGAGGAAATACAGCAACAACGCTGTTCTCCCTCTACACAAGATAATTTTTTCCCTAAAATTACTCGTAGCTAACCTGTCTGTTGAAAATGCACTTGACTCCCTACATACTCTCTGATGTTCACTTTATGTGCATTTCATTCCATTTTTTTCTGCGCTTTTCTACCACTTGCACGAGATTTTTTTTTCACCTTTTGTATTTTTTCTCCCTTTTTGCATTACAAGCTACTACTACTGCTATTACTACTACGAGGAGACTTGTCATAAATTGAACTATTTCATTATTATTGTGTTCTTTGCTTCGTTTGTTGATTCTCGACTCGACTTGATTTAACAATTGCCTTGATGATGATGGTGATGATGATGATGACGACGGTACGGAGGAATCAAGGCATACTTTTTCCTTTGGGTAGGATATGCAGTGATGGTTGCATTGTTAGAATTACACAGCTGCTGTGTGTGTGTAATGTTTTGAGCTTTTTGTGTTGATTGAAGAGAGAGAGAAAAAAAAGAACGGTAAGGCACCTTCCTACAAGAGGCAGACCATTTTATACGTCGTCGTCGTCGTCATTGTTGTTGCTATTTTTTCTCAATGTAATTTTTTCCCATTAAAAATATACTCACTCATGCTGCACGCTACGCAATAAATATGCAATGTGCACTACTCGCCTTTATTGTTACTTACTACGAGTGTGCTGCTGTTGTTATTATTGCTGGGCTGTGTAAATGACGGCCGAGAGTGACGAGAGCCTTGCGTTCCTCTATTTTGCCACCTTTTTGGTGTCGTTCTTTGTACACAGACGTTTTTTTTGCTGAGAGCCAGGCATTATTGCATACTACTACTACTACTATTACTCTAATGTGAGTGACTACCATCCCCTACGCCTTTGACGAATGTGTAGGTACTTGACAGCAAAAATAGTGGTTGAATTGGGCGATTAAATATTCTCTCGCATTTGTAGTGTACTACCTCGCGCCTGCATATAATATGAAGTTTGACAACAGCGACGACGACAATGGCAGGAGGTATGCCACCACAGCAGCGAGCTTTTAGCAAGAAATAAGGTGACTGCTGTTGGTTTCAGCGAAGGAACATATAATATTGAAGAAATAATCGTCAGCAGAAAAGCGTATTATAATGTATGGCTATTTTCATCATCCGTCAGCGACTCACAGAAGAAGAGAAAAATGTATATGTACGTTGTCGTCGACGACGAAACGTGTATATATCCTTTACTACGAATATAAAGGCGACCTCATAACCCACTTGACTGACTGCAACTTTAACTGAAACGCGCGCGAGAGAATGTGTGTGTGTGTGTGTGGAGTAACGAATGTAAAGCGCTGTATAACAGTTATTAGTGGATCGGAGCAGCGGCGGCTGTTATTTTTGCCATGCATGGCATAGCTCGACAACGACGACGACTAATAATAATATAAAAATGTAAAGCAACACAACTAAAACGCAAAATGTTACAGCGTAACACACAAAGAGTTGATTAGGCATTACGTAGGTAACTAAAGTGCATTTTTATTTGAACGCCCCACGTACTCTGTACTATTTAGTACACACATACACACATGCATGCCCAACTCAACGTGATCAATTGAACAATTTTGATGTTGAAAGGCGCTCACACAAAAATATTCACCAAGATACATATCCACAATCCCAAGATACACGACATTTCTACAGTGTGGATGTGTGCGCTGGCGCCACCGTGTCAAATAGCGCTGAGGTTATTATTATTATTATTATTGGCAAGAAGAAAAAAAACATTGCAAAATGCACCTCCTGCAGAATAAAAGGCACGCCAGAGAACGTTATTTACCGCGAGAGAGGGCGATTTATAGGGAGGTGCTGCTACAACAAGTTTTACGGTATTCAAGGAATTTATCCTCATCTGCGAGGGATAGAGCGAGAGGGATAAATGATGCATAGTAGTGTGGCGGTGGTGTAGAGTGGTAGTCCTTGTACCATTAGTTACCTAGATGAACGTTGGATTCGTTATTCGTTCGTTATTATTATTATTAATATTGTTTTTTTATTATTTATTTTTTGCGTTTTTGCGCACTGTACGGCATTCACAACCTTCAACGTAGGCTGTGTGTAGAGAGAAAAAAGAGAAGGCATACTCGCAAGTGAAACGATGATGATGATGATGATGATAAGCAAAGCAACAACTCAGTAAAGTTTATTCTGTCGTGATAATGGCGATGGTGGCGATGATGATGATGAATCAGTCTGAGTTGTCAATAGAGAGCTGCTGCTAGAGTGGTTTATGGCTGACCAAGAAAAGGAGCAGCAGCAGCGGTAGTAGATACAGAGGGCAGTATAACGGAGTATACTATTTTGTAGATAATGAAGGAGCACGGCACTGGCAAGCACACAAGAGAGCACATTTGTCTTTTGTTTTTCACGTGGTGATGGGAAGCGATTAAAAAGTGTGTTGATGTGAGGAGTAGGGATTTGGAGGAGCACATGGTCATTAATGAGGAGGAGGAGGATGATGGAGGGTTGAGAGGTTTTACGGGTTTTTGACCAGAGAAAGAAAGGAGGAAGTGGTTTTATGGCTGGCTAGGGAATGGAGGTGAGATGGGAAGAAAGATGGAGGGTGTGTTTGTGTGTGGAGATAGAGAGAGGAAAGGGTGAAGATGGAAAGGAATCGGGGTGTTGGAGGGATTAATGGAGGATTGGTAGGAGAAAAGAGACAGATGACAGAGGAGGGGAGTGGAATGAAGGAACATGACAAGTAGAATGAAAATGGGGTATAAATGGACGGTGATTAATGGAGGGTTTGTTTTGTTTGTTTGAATAGGAACCTGCATCAGCATCGGCGACAGTAGGAGGAGGAGAAGTTTGTGAAAGAGAATCGCAGGAGGTGAAAAAAGATATCAAGACGGCACCCGCACCAGCTTCCCCGGCAGCAACCATGGGCGTCGCAAGCCTGGCGACGAAGAGACACTTGGAGAGTCCTCTGGATGGGGATGAAGTGGTGTCGGCGAAGATAGCGAAGATGAATAATAATAATAATAATAGTAGCGTGGGAAACAATAACTTGCCATTGGTGGTGGTAGCAAGTGCCCCGGCCAGTTTGGTGGGGGAAGGGAGTGGAGAGGGAAATGGCCCGGCCAGTAGCCAAATTAATCAGAACTCCACCTCCGGCCAACCAGAACTGCAATCAGGAGACAGTACCGAATTAGTGACCACGTCCATTCTGGCCCGGACTTTGTTGACGACGAGTAGTGGAGGTCCCGGGGGTTTGGGAGGAAATTCGGGGTTGATTTCGGGAATAATTCATCACAATCAATACTCATCGAGTGGGGCAGCGGATCCGTTGGAGTCGCTAAAGTCGTCGTTAGAAGCCCTTCCCGCCCCGGCGATTTTAGACCATTCGCCTCCCTCCGGCTTCAACAAGACAATCGTTAGCCATCATCAGAGTTCTGCGGGGGTGGATACTCTGGTGGGCTTTGCCAGTTTATTGGGACCTGACCGTCATTTGGTGAGTGCAGCCACGGTACTCAGTCCTATAGATGAGGTAGATCCTCTCGAATGGAATAATCCGGCCAAGGCGACTCCCGTTGTAAACGGAGTAGCCGCTCCGGTAGAACACTTGAGTCCGTTAAACCATCATCACCATCATGGGATGAATCCTTCCATCACAAGTTTAACATCATTGGTCGATCATCAACTATTAAATGGTGCCAGTTGTCATCATCACAACGGGGGAAGTAGCCCGCATCATGAAGTTATCACTGAAGATGAGAATGGCAAAAGCTATTTCAACTTGGGCGCTCCTCCAGATNAATGGCAAAAGCTATTTCAACTTGGGCGCTCCTCCAGATTCCACCATTTTGGCGAGGAAGAGTAGCAGTAGTAGTGGCAATAGTAGTAGCGGAGGCAGTGTGCTGAACGGGGACTTGGTAGCCTGGGGTAATGGGAATTGTCAAGGACAGAACGGAAATAACGGGGCAGATTTTGATGATGCCATTAGCTCGTCGAGTTGTGACTCCATCTCGTCGGAAGACTTATTCAATTCTGGGGAAGAGTTTGACGCGAGTGACGATGACGACGACGAAGATGAGCTTTGTACCTACAAGCAGCAAAGAAGTACCGTGCTCCACCTGAGTCTCTGCAAACTAAACAAGTTTAGAACGGTAAGAAGAAACGAATTATAAGACGCAAGCTAATGTGAAATATTTAAATTTGTTAATATGTAGAAATGAACAAAATGGATTTTTTACCTTACAGAATTGTGTGGAGCCGAGTTTACATCGCTCCGTGCTAATCTGCAACACGTTGCGTTACATCGAGCAAGAGATCCGCAACGAAGATGAGGCAGCGTCGGACGAAAATCTAAAAAGTAGGGAACGGCTTCCTTCCTTCTGGCCTGCGCCGCCACCTCCCAACGGCAATCCACCAGGGAATCCAAACGCGCCTCAAAACAACTGCTTTCCTTTACCCCCGGGACCCCAATCGGCACAAAATGGACCTCAAATCACAGACACCCGCCCAAACATTTTAATGGTGGGCGGACCGGGACCTGTAATTTCTCTTCAAAGCCAAGCTGGTATGGGTGGGCTTCCCAGTCTGGGTCAACCGCCGATGCTGCCCCCAAATGCAGGAGGTCCTAACGGCGCTCACGATCCGTACCTGACGCCGAACCCGTACAATGAAGCGCCTTACCTGTCTGCGTACGACTACAATTCGCCCAGACCGACTCCCTTTCACACGACCAGTTACGACTATGAGCAAGATCTCTTGTTGCCCCCACCGCCTAATGCCAGTCCCAGTAGCACCACACCAAGTCAGGCCAGTTCGAGTGGGCCGGGTTCCGCAGTTCCCTCCATTTTAGGACTGAGTGACGTTACTGGAGGAGGTGCTCGGTTAATGGACTGCGACTCGGGTTACTCAGATGCGGATTTGGACATGAGCTTAAGCTCGTACTACTACACAAGTCCAATGCCACCTCCGCCAGTGGTACCTCCTTCCGTAATTCCCTCTGTGACCAGTAGTCATCACCCCCCACCTCAGCCAGAATTCACTTCATTAGGAGCTTCTTCATCTAATCCAGTGTCATCCTCTCCCACAACAGTCGTGGTCTCCTCATCTGTTGTGGCTGCAGTCACGTCAGCATCTCACATTTCACCTGGTGCAATAATCCCTGTTTCTTCGACCACCTCCACCGCCCCTAGTAGTAGCAGTACCAATACCTATCATCTTCACCATCACCACTCCAGTTTTCCCTCTCTTCCACCAGCGACCGACCTTCTCACCGGTCCTTCACCACCTCCCTGCCCTACCCCCGTGATGCCCATGGAGATTAGCGAATTAGCCTCGAGTAGTGATATCTGTGAGATTACTAGTAATTCTATCAACACCACCTCTCCCTCCACAGCGTCAACATCATCTTCTTCCGTTTCATCTTCCTCTTCTGGTGCTTCTTGTGATTTTACCTCGGCCAGTAGCAGTACGAACACCGCTAGCAGTTCTTCTAGTTCTCCCGGTTGTGACTCCTCTCCCTCTCACCATCCTCCCCTCCCCCACGAAACCAACAGTAACAATATGGTCACCTCCTCCTCCAATAATTCTCACCATCACTCTTCCACAAGTCCGCCACCGCATAGTTCGCCACCTCCTTCCAGTAGTACCACTACCCCTTCCACAGTGTCCTCCTCTTCTCTGGCAAATACTTTTGCTCAGCAAGACAGTCAATGTGGTCTCGAGTCTCGACGGAGTGATCTAAGCAGAAACGTTGGCAATCACTACAATAATCATCACCATCCTCTGCCCATGATGGACAGCTTGATCTCCTCGGCGTACTCCTCCTCGTCTCTCTGAACAAACACTCGTTTTCATATTAAAAACGACCTGAATTAATTAACTTAATTAAAATTTAAAGAAAACTTCAGAAACAACTTGAGTTACAAAGGAAAAACTACAAAAACTCGATAATTAAACAAATCTATAGTGGTACATACACAGGCATTAAATAGTTATAATTAATTATTATTATAATAGTACGACGACGAAAGATGCAAATGACGGATTTCAGTATAAAACTTTATGATCTTCTCTAAATATCTACGTTAAATAAAATCCATTTTAAACAGTTTAGCTAATTACCGATATCATTAAATCTCTAGTGCAATAAAACAATGTTAGTTAGTGACTTTAGTTCGTGTTAAGGGCGCCAGAAACATACACAGATACACAAGGAAAGCTAGAAGCTTGTTTTTAGAATTAGTAACATTTCTCACACAAATTGCCATGATTTTTTGTCAATTTTTTTAGGTTAAATAATTATCATTATCATTATCATTATACGTTTTAAATGATTTTTTCATACACGGTGTCAGTACAGAGCTAAAAACAGAACGATAGTCTCGTCATTTTAGTAAGCAGTAGTATCAAAGGGAGAGAGAAATACACAGCAGCTTTATATTTTTATTTATTTAAATAATAGTTAATTGATAATTTTAATATGTTTGATCGTTTTTTAACGGTGAAATAGTCTCCTTAATAATATATGTATAGGATTTTTCGATACAATCATTTCATTACTGTTAAAAGCGAACAAACGGCTGACCTTTTAAATATGTATGCAATAATAACCGTAATTTTTAGTTAAAATTTCATCCATCTAATCGTCTACAGAAGGGTATCCTTTGATTCTAATTAGCGCACATTATTATCTTTTGAGTTTGGGTTAAACTAAATCATAGAAACGACGTGTGAATTTACCTGGAATTGGAATCTTTCCACCTTCCCGTTGAAAACTACTTTTTTAAGTGAATATTCTGCAAAGGGGTTTTAACAAGCGTTGTCGACTGTTGATAGCGGTTAAAATCACTGGCAAAAACAGTTGTTGTTGTTGTCATCATTTTGTGAACACAGGATTTTAAATGTCGGTCTCTCCAACAGAAGGAAAAATATTTTTATATTTTTAGAAAGAAACAAAAATAGTTGATCTCAAAGGAAAAGCATTCACTCTAAAACAAATTGTACTTTTTCATCGATATTCACATTTTAAAAATATACTTTATACCTACACATTTCAAAAATTGTTATTCACATTAAAAAAGGAACACTTACTTACAAAAAATGTTCTGCTATAAAAAAATCAGTATAAAAATTAGTACTATAAAATTTGTAAAAAAAACTGTTTCCGAAACAAACAAATAAAAATTTGCTGTATATGCAGTACGGAATTCCCGCCCCTTTTTCCAATGTTGTTAAAAATTGCTTTAAATTGAAAAAGTGCGAAATATCAAATGATGTATATTTTTAAAATGGAAAATTCTAACGTAAATTTTAGTTTCTTGTCAAAAGATTTTCTTTCCTGATTTTTTTTGCCGAAGCTTTGCTTTACATGAAAATATTTTAATAGATGATAGTAGTACAATAAAGGAGGAAATAAATCGATATACATTTTCACCATGACTCTTAACTGGTTACTGAGTGTTTCGAGTTTTGACGGTTGGTCTTTTATTTCTATTTGATGGAGGAACAGGAACGAATGAGGTCAATGAACTTTACACCAAATGGAAACTAATTGTTGCAATGGTCACATAGGAAAATCATATTAGAGTGCATAAAAATATTTCCAAGGCATTAGACCACATTCATATGGTTGAAATTTATTTTACAGCTTTTTGCATAAACTATTTTGAAGGGAACTTTGAAAAAAAGTTACATTTTGTTTATTTTTCCTCAATACCAAAAGAAACTTACGGAACTATTTACTACTACTGTTTTGACGAACGGAACGGACCGAAAACATGATCTTTCAAAAAATTTACAGAAAAAAATCCCCCCTTTTAGCGGGTTTCTCTATTAAAATACCTTTTACAAAACTTTAGTCTAGTTACAACTCATTTTTAAACGGCGGGAATTACGAGAATGAACGGAATGATATGGGAATGAATACTTTTACGTCAGAGTATATACAGGTAAATTTACATTTTCTAAAAGGTTTACAAAGATTTTTAAAATAATATGGATACTCCTCGCTATGGATAAGCTAAAAAGAAAGGAAAGGTAGGCAAATCCCTTTAAAATCAAACTCAATAAAATTATATGGTACATATAAGGTAAGGTAAGGTCTGAGGATAAGGTTGCATTTGTATAAAGTCAAACAATACAACTAGTTTTATAATGTGTAAACCTAATTTAACATCTCTATAGCGAATTAGTGGTACACTTTTAGAAATATTACATATTATATTTTTAGTGATGGATACAGGTACATACATATATTATGTAGAGAGAGAGAGAGAGAGAGAAATAGCGCGTATTATTATAAAACATGTACAGTTTTAAAACACAACTTTTTAGCTACGCGGGATTTATAAAAATGTAAATAGTATTTGTGTATTAAATATCGCTAAGTTTAGGTAACTTAGAGGTAGAACTTTCTAGATTTATACATTAAATATTATACATAGAGAGGCGTACACGTGTACTTTCGAATTTGCACATTGTAGGAACTAGGTACTAGTTAATTGCTATCAAATAAATGTATGTATTCGCTACACGTAATAAAAGTAGCAGTAAACATGAATATTATATATAAATATTATATATAAATATACAACGTGTAAATATTAATATACTCTTAGCTCTAGAAGAAATACTATATATTCTGCTGTTTTTGAAGCGATTTTATTATTATCATTACTCCATATACTTTAAAATATAAAAAAATGACGATTTAAGTCGTCTAAACCGTGTGCAAACAAGAAATTACAGAAAAATAAAATCCAGAAAAAAATGTTGCAAAATTTAAAAAAAGGTGTCATTACTTGTTCTTTTATTCCTCATTTTATTTATTCCTGATATGTGGACTCCTTGCATATAAACACTGCAATAGCCATTCGAAACTGAATCATATAAGCACTGATTGAATGGACAACAATTTATTTCCAAAATTCCATCCAAAAGTTACCATATCATAATCATAAACAATTATAAATGCGCTTTTACAGCACGCGCAATACTCCATACATGCATCCAACATCCATTTTGGGAGGAATCCAACCTCACCACAGCGAACGTCATTTTTCAATGCCCCACCGACATCTAGTTACTACAGGTGTACTTACTACGAAGGTACCTACTGCCTGCTAATAATTGTACGGCTTGACGGTAGCTTGTCATTTGGTAAAACTACTCCTCTCACAACCATCAAGAAACCAAATGCTGGTGGGTAACGCGCCAAGTTTAAAATACTGTTATTTTTCACTTCTCTATTTGTGCTGTGCTTTAGTTCTTTACGGGGGTCGGATCTGTCTCTCTGGCTGGCTCGGCTGGAGGAATAATTTTTTGTAAACAAACTGGCAACTGATGCACAATAATTGATGCATTTTTCAGGGGTTTAAACAGTTATTTATTTAATTATAGAAAAGTGTTTTTTTTCATTATTTAAATTTTAAAATGCAGTTAATCCTGCAATCTACGTGCTGACGCAAGAGATAATTTGTAGGGGGTAGGCGTTTTAACAATTTTGGTAATGTGGTGAGCTGATAGACTTTTTAGCATAGGTGATTGGCGGTGAATGAGAAAGAGCAATAAATCCTTATTAGTTTTTTCCCTGAAGTTAGAAGCTTCTTATCTGGGGAATAGTATTGTGTTGTAATTAAAATTAAAAGTGTTTAAATAATATACGCAGGAACATGCGTAACCAGTGTGAAAGAAGTTGATTTTAAAGTCTGAGTTTAATTACCGGTCACCAGTTGAGTAGATTATTAAGCAGTTAAATGTTTAATTAGGGTGTATCTGTTTTAATAGTAGTTAAGCTCAAGGAAGTAGTGATTAGAAGTTAGAGTAATAATGACGCAGTTTCTTCCTCCGAACTTGTTGGCGCTGTTTGCAGCGCGAGATCCCATCCCTTATATTCCTCCTGTGTCAAAATTAAGTCATGAGAAACCACCCCGGGTGTACCATGGTGTTGGTCAATATTTACAGCTGTTTGAGGTAAGTTTGTTAAAAATCATTAGAAAGTTGTAATTAAAATTTAATGCCGGTGTGTTATTGTAAATTGTGTCACTGAGATTCCTTGTCATTTTGAGTTAATTCCGATTTTTTTCTGCTTACAGGATCCGTCAGATACACCTCCGAAGGCCAAGGTGGAAAACAGAGAAGAACGGACGGAAAGGAAACGGAAGGAGAAGGCAGAACAGGTCGCATACAAATTGGAACAGGAGATAGCAATGTGTAAGTTTTGTATCATTCAGATGGTAGATGTAAAATACCGATTTTTAATTAATGAACGTGTGCCTAGTTAATTTTTAGTCAAGTGTAATTCTGAGTAATTATTTTAATTTGACCGTTAATTTGATGATATTTGGATACTTGCAGGGAATCCGCACGAAAATGCATCAACCTTAGATCCGTACAAAACCCTGTTTATTGGTAGAATTGTAAGTTTTCATTTAATTTAAAAAGTAATTTTAAGGGAATAATAATTTACTTTCCAGTTTTGATAAATACTTGATCGTTCTATTTGCAGAATTACGATACTTCCGAGACAAAACTTCGCCGAGAGATGGAGTCGTATGGACCCATAAAGAAGGTAAAAATCATTATCCTCAATATTCCCATCTTCCCATCTTCAATATTAATGCAATTCAAAATAATTTGAATATTCAAATTTTTCCCATCTTTCTCCAGATTGTGATGGTGTACAACAAAAAGACCGGAAAGCCAAGAGGGTATGCCTTTGTGGAGTACGAACATGAAAGGGACATGCATTGTAAGTACAATTGAGTCGTCGTTAGTAAAAACGACAGCTCTACCCCAAAAAACAGACCACGACATATAGTGGTAAACCATGCTATCAAAACACGTAATTCAATATTTTATTCCTTACTCTCACATTCCACACTCTTTCTTCAAACTGTACGTATGGCAACTTTATTCCCTATTCCCGTATTTTTCCAATATTTACTTTATACACCCCCAAGTTCTCGTGAGAATTTCGTAAATCGTATTTTTTCACTTGATGAAGAAGTATTTTTCTCCCACGTTTCCGTTGTTGCTCGACAGCCACTTTACACTCTATTTTAATTAGCCCCTCCAGTATCAATAGTAAATACGCAAACTAGCAACCCAATCCAATGTCATAACAGCAAACAACCTAGTTGTACTTATTAACCTTTCTCATGTTTCCCATTTCTTCAACGTCGTTGAGTACACCCACAACAAATCCATTTTGCCTTCACAGATCACACACATACACTTACTCCCTTGCACACTTGAGCACTTCCATAATATTCCGTGCAACAGTGTACCTCCGAGATTAAATTCGACCTACTTACTTCCCCAAGTACCAAGCGTTCGCGCTGGACTCCAACTTAAGTGCATAACTATCTATTTTATTCGGTTGTAAAATGTTACATCTTCTCACTCGTCACGTAAGTTTTTACCCACGTAAGTCAAGTACTGAGCTCATAAAAACGAATATAATTTTCCTCATAAAATCATGTTCATCTCACACAGAAACTGAAAAACGTAAGTAATTTATCATCCTCTCATCATCATAAAAAGTGGTAAAAGGGTAAGCCAAACAAAAAAGTGTATCGTAAAAACAGTTGTCGATGGTAAGTCAGGGATTTTGGTAAAAAAAAATTCATGGCACACAGGTGAAATTAACAAAATTATTTTCCCTACTATTTCTCTATAAAATACCATATTTCCAATGACAAATGATAGATTACCTCTGTAAAAAGATTATTCTCACCTTTTACTCTGGATGGCGGATGTGATGACTTTTTAAATGTCACGATGCCTATCATGACCAGGTAAAAAAATCTCGCACACAGTTTCAATCAGGCAGCTACACAAGCTCTCAGGTAAAAATATTAAAAAAATGGTTGGTTGGTGTTTGGTAAGAAGAGTCCTTATTAATTTCTATACTATTTAATTGTGATAGTTTCTTTGAAAAATATGCCTAATAATATTTACCAAAATAAAATGTATGGGAAACCCCGTATAAAACGTAAGTACCCAAAATCAGGTATTTTATTTAAAAAAGGCGAACTTCCGTAATGAAAGTATACCACAGAAACAAAAGTAGTAAGTGGGTAGATGTTTTTTTCTGGTTTGGTTGGTAAGCCAAAAAGTTATTTTTAAGGGGAAAGGGTATTTTTTTTCTTGTAATAAAAACATTTTTATACAGTAGGATTATTGATTAAAATTCCTTTGAAAAGATACTCGTGGGGGTAAGTTTTGTGAAAAGTTTTGAAAAAATAATACCACACAAACAACATCATACCCAGCCCCGTAACATGGGTAAGTAGACAGAAGCATGTTGCTGTGTTGTGGGTAAGTTAAATTACAGTTTTGAAAAAAAGCTTCGGGGGCACTTGTGTGAAGTGTGAGTGATAGAAAAACGTGAGAAAACATTTAGATCGAAAGAATACGGAGAGCGGATCAGAATTTTTGAGACACTTGACACTTTACTACTACTACTTCGTCTTCTACAACTCCAGTCAATCAGTCAATGATGTTGGAGATGACGCGGAGAGAGAGAAAGAGAGAGAAAGAAAAAAAGAAAGGCTCTATAAGAGGTGTTGCGTAAGTTCCACCACCAATTACCATCCGTTCGTTCATTAGCAAAAGATTTTTTAAAGAAGCGAGAGGGTCTCATAAAAGCTTAATAGGCGAGCAGAGCGGATTTAATCCGTATTACTTTCATTACAACGCGTCATAGGGCATTTATTGTCGGGCATCAAGGCTTTGCTATAATGTCACCATATCACGTGTGATTTGTATTTGGAGTTTTTTTTATAGAAAAAATGTACTTCCAGTAAGTCAGTGTGTATTGTGTAGCATAACTTGCATGTATGTGCAGGTAGAGAGAGACAAAGGTTTTAAGAAACGCAAACGCATAACGAGGTGGGAGAGTGCAGATGAGAGGAATTTTTAATAAGTCCGCCGTATAGTTGTATTGTGCTCGAAGGAGGGATAGAAAGTTAGTAGGTGAAGTGAGGGGCATGAAGCTAAGCGAACTTTCATTAAAATTAGCAAGTCATCATCATCCTCTTCATTTTATTTCTGCACAAGAGTGCTCTGGAATGTTTGGGAGCGACGTGTAACAAAAACGTGCCTGGCATCTCTCGTGATATTTCATTACAGCAAACAGACAGGCAAGTTTGATTTCACGACAGGTTTCTCTTTGGGCTTACACGTAATCCTCCACAGGCTGCTGTTTTATGCTTGCTTGATGGTGGGTATAAACAGGGGAAGTTGCCTATTGAACAGCGTGGCAGTTCACGTGGGGACACCTTAATTTTTTGACTTTGAATGGCTTCATTGTCGTTGGTGCCGATGATGGAAGAGATGAAAGAGAAAAAATAGGTGACAGATAAAAGGATTTTTCGTGTAACTCGACTCGACTGATATTTCATTTTTGTCATCTATCATATCGTGTAGAAAAGTTGAAGGCATCAAAGTATATCATATTTTGCAAAGAGGAGCTGTATATAGGTCGGTAGATAAGACAGGAAATGATTTTTTGAAAGACATTTTTTCTAGATCACTTACTTTCAATTTTGGGCGTTTTTGCGAATGCTGTGACAGATTAAACGTAAAGGGGCTATCATATTCTTATCATCATCACTCTGCCACTATTTATGATAATTACAGCTCAGTATGTTTTTCATAAAAGGGCAAACAGATTTTTAAATGTAGGTGTTTGTGAGAACGTAATAGGGCTGGTTTTGACAGGTTTGTGTAAGGATGAAAGAGGAGAGAAAAGGGAACGATGATTTAATTTTGACATTTTTTACTTTTTCTTGAAAAGGAAATGATGTGGCTTTAACTTATTTTGTGGCTTTTGAAGTTATTTCGGGAGAATTAATTTCCGATTTTGTGGAATGTTCAGGTGGCGGTCTGGGAAGAACACGGCGAGGTGGTCCTGAAGTTAATGTAAAGATTTCCGGACGAGACGAGCCTGATAGAGAGAGAAGTGAGAGATTTAGGGAGGAGAAGGAGGATGGTGGTGGGGGTGGTGGGGGCAGTGGCGGCGGAGGT
>JAHZNE010004993.1:0-18937 GCA_027744055.1 Callyntrura sp. NNG-2020
AAATTTTAAAGGATTTATTATTGCTATTATATATTTATTTAGTTTCTGATTTGTTTCTCCTCTTGTGCATGAAGGAAGACCTTGATGATTAACTACGTTAAATCGCCACGTATTTAATGTAATGTGTGTAGTGGAGGCATCCGCTATTGCTTCCTCACTGCACCACACACACAGGTCTTCATCCCTATCGTAATAGTTGTCATCCTCGTTCTCCTCCCCATGATCATCATCATCATCATCACGATCATCAACCACAATAATAATGCCATATAATAAAAATCTATAGCTTGGTTGTCGTCCCTATAAACTAATCTGCTGCTGATGATCTCCTCGCGCGTCTCCCTATATTACAGTGCCTCTATTACATAATCCGTTTTTTATCTCGTTTTTTATTGCAAGCACGCACTACACCACCACCCATTCTTTTTTGGCTTTGTTATCAGGGTATTTAGTATTTGGACTCTTGTCAAAAAACTGCTTTTTAATCCAGTAAAAAAATCTCCTTCAGATTTTTGTGTACCTACTTAATACGACTGCGTTGCTCCCATCAGACAAGGCAGCAGCAGTAGTTACATTCTTAACAGAAATAATTAAGTTAAAAGATTAAGGAATAAAATTGACGGGATATGTGATGTGAATGGATGGAGTGTGTATGTGTGTGATCTGAATACCAAGTTTACCATAAAACTCTCCGTCTCCCTGTCTGTCTGTCTGCAGTGCGTACTTGTTACCTACACAAGTCCATCGTACCTAGGCATATCGGGTTTTATACATTTTAAAAAACCCAACCCAATATGTACATGATGTATCCTACCCAAAACGAAAAGCTAATCCCGGCTGCTTCTGTGTGAGCTGCTGGTTGACCGAGATAAAAGATTATTGTCTCATTCTCGAGTAATGGCGTGTGTGATATTAAAAGCGGTTATAATGAAGATAATGAAGAGGACGAGAGGAGGATGAAGGATTGTAAATGAATTTTCACCTAAAAGAAGAAAAAAAGTTCTTATGTTCAAAGCGGCAAGGGAAGTGCTTAAGTAGAGTTCTCTCTTTTTTTCTGCTGCTGCTCCTGCTGCTGCTACCTGTGCAAAAGATGCACAGATTTTTGTATACGATTTATAATGTAATATGCTGGTTGATGACTTTGAAAGATAATGCAGCAGACTTATTTTTTGTTCTTTTAATCTCTCCACGCATATGCACCTGGACTAGGACCAACTCTCCAGGGGAAATCGCTCAAGTCGCTGTGGCACTGTGTTGTATCTGTCTGTGTGTACCTCGCCATAAAAAAGGAAATGTGGTAATTTTTGGCTGTTGCATGGTAGTATCATATAGTATCATCAACGTGTAGTCAACAGTCTGTCTAATGTTGTCGGTCGTCGGGAGACAACATGAATGATCAACCATATAAGGCGGATCGCGATGTAATTATGTTTGTGAGTTCGTTGTAATAGCAGCGCACGATTTTCATTTTGTTCTTCTCCGTTCAAATTAATTAGGTTGATCCGATAATGTAGGTGGATACTACTTCTGATACGGTAATGCGGCAAGGTACAACAAGACGTTTTTATAAGGAAAATCTCATTTTCTTTAGGACTCATTTGATTCAAGTGTCTTTTTTCGGGCATGGCCGAAAGACCGACAGACCTGGAAAATATAGGGCTATTATATACACGCTCCTGACGATGGATGGCAGCTTTAGTGAAAGAGACGATAAAACAAGACAATTTGAAAACAAATCGGTTGTTTACGCACGTACACCTACTTTGCTTATAGCTAAAATATAAAAAAAAACACGGACATGCGTTCGCTGTCCCTTCACGCATTACTGATGTTTCACTGGAATCGATAGACTGTGATAATGCTCAAAAATTGCAAGTAAAACGAAGCAGTCGTGTAACGTGATAATATGTTGTGCTATAAAATTAATCAATTTTTATATTCGTTGATAATTTAATGTTTATGATTACGAGTTTTATGGGAAATGCGGAGATTTGCTACAATTTCCCTTATGCCATTCCTACATATTTCACATTCTACATCGAAGCATACGGTACTGCACTCAAGAATCTTTGTATCCTACCCAATATTGTGTTTGGCAAAATACGGTAATTAGCGTCGAAGTGCGACACTTCCTAATACTCTCAATCAATGTAATTATTATTACCAAGCATTTTTGCTGGCAGCTTATTGTAAAAATTTATGAATGCCTGGAGTGAAATATTTTAACAAACATCTATGTACATAGTAGAAATATTATACTATACTGTACTAAACTAACAAGTGCACACAAAATACGTAAACAAAATCTTCCTCCAAGTTATAATGAAGAAGTACTCTAATGAAATGGCACTATCAATCAAGAGAGCTCTCTCACACACGCCGGAGGTACACAATAAGACAATAGGAGGAATACAAACCCAAAAAAATAAAAAATAAGACAAAAGTAGTATTTTAATTTAATTTTCTATCAGATTAGATAACCACATTACCTCGGTCCTGGTCTCTTTCCCGATACAATTGTACAATTCTGTAGTACTCATCATCGTACGGACTCTGCCTGCTACGACGCTGACCCTCTACTACAGAAATTACATTGCTGAAAAGGAGGAAAATGGATAGGGTGAAAAGCACAGAAACACACTTTTCTCCAGCTCCACAACTGTCACCTCTTGACCATGATGACATTTTCCGTTTTTTCTTTTTTGCCGACCCCGAAGAAGACCAAGACGACGACGACGACGATGATGATGGAAACATCACTGCAGCCACAGTGGTCATCATCATTCCCCAACTGGTCAGGGCCATTTTTCTTGCTGTCTTTCTCTTTCTGATACGCGCTTTCTACTTTTCTTTCAGTTTTTGCTTACAATTTTTTTTGCACACACAAACCTACTCAAAGAGAAAAAAATATGCTTTAACTCGTCCACTTGAGCTGCTGAGCTACGACTAGACTATACTAAACTCTGTATGCAACCTCTTCAAATTCAGAATCGGAGCAACAGAACCCGTGCGTCTACAACGAGGACTACAACCACTTAGTTGAAAAAGCGACAAGTCAAGGATAAACGATGACGTTTTCAGATAATGACAACCAAGAGACGAGACTCCAGGGTTGACAAGAACGGAAAAAGTTTTCACTCCCAAATTATCACTCCATCATCGTTTGTGTGTGTGCGTGTGTGTGTCAGAGTGCCTATGCTAAAGTCCATGTACGTATCCGCAAACACCAGAACATAAATGATGATAATAATAATAATAATATTAACAACAATAGGCACACTAACACAATAACTCTATTTAGAGAACACCATCATCCTCGTGATTAACATCATCTTTGTCAGTTGAAGCACAGGGGGCACTGATTTTACCAGTGAGTCTCTCTCTGTCCCGTTTACTTAGCGGGAGCGTATTGTTGTCGCCTTTGCTATTATTATTACTACCAATCCTACTTTACCGCAGTTGCTACTCTTTCGAGAACTCGAGTTTGTGACGATGATGATGCACTTGATGCTGTTATTGTGCGTGAAGAGCAAATCTCCTCGTAATCATTGCTGATGATGATAATGTTGACGGTCTGGTCATCATTATTACTATTATATCAACATATCAGAAGCAGCATCATCATCCTCCGTACGATGATGACGACAAGTGCCCTTCCTCCGTTTTTCTACCAGTCAAAGTCACATTCCATACAGGAGTCTCTATTTCATTCTCATCTCAAAGTAAATGATGATAAACGACGAGTACGGAGAAGGCTGAGGATGATGAGGACGATGGTGATGTTGATGACGCTGAAGGGAGAAAGAAAGAAAGGCTACTATGGCCTACTACTGTGGTGGCAGTACTGGTTGAAGGAAAATTCTCTCGTTTAGTAGGTAACCCCACCAGAGATCTCACCATGCCTCCGTGTCAATCACACACTCTTTCTCAAACAACAACAACAACTTTATACTTCATTTCAGCAGCATTAGAGCTAATATACTTTCTACCAGAGTTGCTGTAGAATCAAGCGACTTTTTTACTCACTGGCACACTGGAATTCTAGTCAGTAGTCAGCAGGGGCAACCAAAATCATCATACTACACAAACACGATGATCCCCGCGATCATGATCGCGTCTTCGCGTCGTCGTCGGGCAAAGAACTTGATGATGAGACGCTGCCTCCGCTGCGTCTTGCCACTTTTGAAAAGGTACTTAAATGCAGGCAAAATGCACCGTAAAGTGTGGTGGCAACGGTGGGGGTAATGCTATTATAACTATATTATTTACCGTTTTATTACCACTTGAAAAAACACAGTGTCATTACGATAAGAGGGTCTTATTAACACGTACGCACGCACTCCACATTTTTAGACAGAGAGAGAGAGAGGGAGAAAAAAAAGTTTGCCGTCATCAGTTTCTGCTTACTTGTGCAGAAAAATGATGAGAAGGAATTTTTTGGTTTGGGGAAGATATTAAAAGTAGAAAAATTTTTTGAAGGTGTGTTCGTTTTTTAATTTGATACACAATATTGCAAAAATGCGCTTGGTTGGTTCGTTTTCTATCCTACTTTTACTCAGCTTCTACGGGAAAAGAGAAAGACGCGAGAAAAGCTGCAAAGTGGTCGTGGGGATTCGTCTACAGTTTCGTCCTGGTCGACAGTGAATCTTGTTGTGACTAAAAAGTGGCAACTGCACTAGCACCACTATCCAATCTACACCAGCACTGCTAGCCAAGCCACTGAACAAGGAGACAAGGATGATGGTGACTGAAGGAAAGAGAGAGAGAGAGAGAGAGCAAAAAAAGAAACAACAAACCACCATGGACATGGACATACGTGCAGTCCAAGTCGAACCAACAGAGAAACACCATTCATAATAGCCAACCTTTATGAATGAAAATGCACGCTTTTAATGTTGAGTTCATGTAACTATTATAGAATATCATGTCGTACGAAATGAAGTGCTTGTTGCTTTTGCTCGTCGTTGTTGCTGTGTTCTTATTACTCCATCGAGATATAAAGTTAAAGCTGGTGGTGGTGGTGTGGTGTGGTGGTGATCAGCTAGTAGCCAGCAACAACGGCAGCAGCAGCAGCAACTGCAAAAGGTTCTTTTACTTTGATCAAGAAGAAATACAACAAACGGGAGACAAGCAAAAAGAAAGAAAGAACTGCTTGAAAATTTTTGGTGGTGTGGCGTTCCATCTCTTTAAAGCTGTTGTGGTGGTGGTGTGCTTACAAGCAACAACTACACACGGCAATGGCAATATTGAATTTTGTTACGAAGATGCAACAGAGAAGGATTATATTATATGAGGGAGAGAGAAAACGTGATGAACGACTTGTGAGAACGATTGGCCCTCTCTCTCTCTCCGGCTGGTCGGTTGGTTGAATTCGCTGGTTGTATGGTGGTGGTGGAGTTCCTCGGAGAGATTGAAACTCACTCCCAAACACAATGCAAAAGGAAAAAGAACAACAGAACAAAATCTCAGTTTGATGCTATTATAGTAGTGATGTGGTTCTTCTCAAAGACAGGACAAGTAGGAAAGGTAAAAGAACGAAATGGAAGAGAAAAAAACCTATAATATGTGTAGCAACATCTAACTATATATTAGTAACTAGTAGTCTCGTAGAAGAAAAGTGTTTGCTCTTTGCAAATCTGAATCAGCAGAGAGAGAGAGGGGGAGAGAGATGAAGATCAGTTTTGTGCAATCAGCAATTTGGTCCGTGTAGGAAAGTAGCGGCATAATATAGGGAGTTGCTCAACGAGTGGCAAAAAAATGGTTGCCATTATTTTCTTTGTGAACGCTCGTTTGCAAGTTGTATGGCATTGGTTTAGACAGACAGACGGAGTTGGAACAGTAATGAATGCAGAGTATATAAGCCACACTTAAAGAGTATAATGATAAGAATGCCATTATCATTAGCGTTTTTTCATATGTCTTCGTGTTGATCGTATTATAATTTTTAGCAGAGAACTAAAATAGGGATTTAAGGAGGCAGCAGTCCCATCAACAAAAAAGGCAAACTGTTGTGTGAACTTTTAGCCTATCGCCACCCTTTACAAGAGATGGGAAAGAAGCCTGTCATGTCCCATCCCAGAGAGCAGAGCATCATCAAAAAACTGCGGAGAGAGGGAGAGAGAGAGAGATTTTTACAATGTATACACACGTACATATGTTAACTTCACAGTATATTATGGTGTGTAGGATTTAAGACGTCGACGATGATGACGAGGAGTGCTAACACACATTTATTTCAATTTTGCAAATATCTGTAAATGCCCTGCATATTTACGAACTTGTAAAAAAAGTAATTATGTTTAAAATAATTGAAAGCGAGAGAACAAACGCTATATGAGCTGAGGCGAATGCTAACGGGTGCAAAAAAACGAACCAGCAAAAAATTAAGTTCTTTACTGTTTGTGTCGCGATTTGGTTTCATCTTCATCTCATCTCTCTCTGATGCTGTTGCTGCTGCTGCTGCTGCTGAGGTTGCGTAGGCACATGAATAAATATTCTAAACGAAGAAGAGCAAAATTACTNTGCTGCTGAGGTTGCGTAGGCACATGAATAAATATTCTAAACGAAGAAGAGCAAAATTACTATGACTGGATGGATGATTAGAAGAAATAGTAGCTCGTTTCTGTTTTTCAGCAACAAACACTCTGACGAAAGGGAAGTGAGGAAGAAAAAAGAGATTTAAATATTTTTGTAGTAATTGTTTGTGTATGTGCATATCATCATCATCATCGTCATCTTCATCGTCGTCGTAGTCGTCGTCGACGCCGTCGTGTTTTGTATCATTAACGAAATAGTCAGTAGGTCTTTTTTTGTGTCGGAGGGCGAGACTTTGTAGACAACAGCCTTTTGTCGCAAGAAAACTCAAGCAAATATTATTATTATTATTATGCAAAAAATAAAATTATATACTGTAGTTTCTTCATTAACACACAAAAAACTGTACAGAGACATATTTATTTTGGTTATCGCCTCCACTTACATAAACAATGCCTCTCTTTCTTTCCCTCTCCCATTTGTCTTTTTCTTTGATACAACCGTTTGTTTGAAGCGCTCTAAAATAACTAGGTAGGGATAATAGTTAAGCAGTTAAATGTAGTTTACGCGTTGACTTTTGTGTGTGTGACTGTGACTTGACTACACGGTAAAACGGCAAAAAATTGTATTTTAAGCAACTTGTTTTTGTGGGTGTAGTAGTGGCCACATCTTTCACCCCAGAAAATCCTCACAAAATTCGCTACAATAAATTTATTTAACCTGAAAACGACATGTCGTCTACAACGGAAGGATAAATCGAACTGAACATCTATATCATCGCCTCTGTAAGATGTACAAAAATGAAGGAAAAACAGGATTACTTATCCGAAAATGCAATCTTTTTATCCCCCAGTTGTATTCTCCCACCAAAACACCGCAACGTAGCAGCAGCAGCAGCAGCAACACAGAAATTATTGGAGTACATTAAACTTTTTATTAGAAACCGTAAGTGTACAGGGAGAAATCAATGAGCTCAAGTATGAAAATTTATAGAAAATGTATCAATATCATTTTTAACCGTGCAAACATATATATACATATACAGCAGGTTATGGAAAATGGATTTTTCCTAACATGACGTGTTGTAAATGCGTCCGTACACATGGATAAGAGAGGTACATATAAATACCGTGTACCGTGGCAGATTATTATAGGTACATATTATAAATGCCGGCTAGTGAGTAGTATAATAATGCGAAAGAGATCACAGATCACCAATCATCATTACTACATTTCCCCAAACCTTTTCATAATCTAGGTATGTAATAAAAAGATGAAATGTTGCATTTTTGTGACGGGTCGTACACTCTATAGCAGTAGACAAGTGCAGCATTAAATTATATTATTATGATGATGATTTTTACTGCTGATAAAAATTGGTTTTATATTGCCTCCAGTTTTAACTTTACATACTGACTTCTCTCTCTCTCTCTCTCTCTCTCTTTTAACCTCCTGATATTGATGCGATTCTAGCTGATCATGATGACGATGATGATGATGATGATCCAGTTGAAATAGTTGCCACTACTTTTTATACGTATTCTTCTTATACAGTTTTTTGAGAGCGAAATAATCTTGTTAGAAGACAAACGAGGTAATATTATTGAAAGTTGAAAAAAGTACATTGGAAAATTTTTGCCACAAGGTGTCTATAACTAGATGTATGAGTTCGTGGTACGTACTCAAACTATTTACATCGGAAAAACATCTAGTTAAACGCTCACACATCATCAATTTCCCCCCATGTCTGTGTGCCGTATGTAAAGTGCTTGTTTTTGTGTTGTGGAACCAATTAAACCTTTCAAAAAATCGTCGTTGTTGTAATGTCACTAGTAAAAGTACACATAAAAGTGTACATTATTAGCCACACACACACGCACACACAATTTTAAAACGACATATGTGATAGAATTCTCAATAAATAAATTCGATTTAATCGACAACTCTACCAACTTGGAGAGAAACAGAGCAGCAGCAGCAAGTAGCCATTTATAACGTTTTTTCTCACAGCAACATTTACCTTTACCAACGTACATGGAGAGATACACACACAAACATGCACACATTCTCTTTTCTTTCTTTTGCTAAACCAACTTGTCTCATTTATCCGTAGCCTAAAACCGGCATCATTATTTAAGAAACAGAAAGGCAAAAGCAATATTATTATTATTATTATTCGTGGAAAATATTCACGAGAAAGAAAAAAAAGTTAATGGCGCTTTTTATGAATGTTATGATATGCTGTGTGGCTCTGATATGATATATGAGCTTTGGTGTGATAGTTGGCTCCATAAATGTCAATTATCCAATTCGTTCTACTACTCTGTAATAATAACCATTTATTTATGTGGCTGATTTTCTTGGGAAGAGAGTGTGTGTGTGTGTGAGAGAGAGATAGAATTCAAACTAACACAACACAAGGTAAAAAGAAAAGACAGAACCACAGCATTCCCTATTGACTTCAACAACAGAACAGACTACTTTTCGAATATGCTGTCTAAAGTTGTAAGTGAGGGTGAGAGGGAGAGAGAGAGAGAGACCAAACCAGGCCGTTACCAAATAGCTGGAAGGAAAGTACACGCATTTACATGATATATTTGTATATTCAACACAATAAATAGACTCGAATCTCAATAAACTCCCTTCGACGTGTTGTATATCGTAATAATGGTAACAGTTCATCATGCACAGTTTCTCCCCATTTACCACAACAAGGTATATACTGCTAAACTGCATAATGATTCATTAAAAGAGTAAAGAGAGAGAGAGAGTGCATTATACTACATGGAGAGGAAGAATCAATTATTCTTCTTCATGAAAAAAGAACAAAAAAAATATCAAGCGTCAGTCTCCTGCCTGCCAGCCTAGTAGCTTTTATCTGTCGTTTCGTTACAACGTGTATGAAAGGATACGTGTGTAGCTTTGAGCCAGTCTACCGGAACGTGAAGCACGAACCAAGTAAACAAACTCATTTTTCTCTCTTTTTGTCTTTTGCACCGTTTTTTCTCTTCTCTCTCTCTCTCTCTCGTCTTCTTCGCACACCGACTGTGAGACGTAAACACCACCCATGTACAAGATGTGTGTATACATAATAGATATTATTACAAACACAATAGACACAAATCCGATTAATTTGATTTTTTCGCTGCTACAGCGTTTCTTTTCGGTACAAAAGGAAGAAACGAACCGAATCCTTTAAATAAACAAGGGAGAGATAAACTTTGGAGATAGACAAAAAAGAGCATGTGACTACCATTGCCCCGTACTACTCCCTCACTCGCAGAGGATGATGATGGAAGATGGATATATCTACCTATAAACCCACGCACACCACACCGTGTGGTACTAAACTGCAGACATGCCGACCTTTAAACAGTTTTGCCAATATCCCATCATCCGTGTGCAATATCAACAATCATCTGTTTCCAACTTGCAAACGCACGCACAGAAACAGACACACATACCACCTAATTACTATATTGCGATGGGTTTGCTGATAACAAGCTAAAATGCTGAAACCCAACCCAATAATAAAAATGTAGGCTGTATATAACGTAATTAATGCGTGATCCCCACAAGTGGTACACTATGAGCGGGGTTCTGTCTCTCTCTCTCTCTCTACCTTTTTCGCTTTTTGGTCTGCCGTATCATCTTCATCAGAAAGAGCATTGTGTGATGTGGCCATCATGGGGTCTGTCCTCTGTCTGTGATAGTTACCCACAGCAGGACACCCCATCAAACCACCGTCCTCCGAATATTATTTCACACTTTAGCTCATAACTCGCGTATATCTGCATTGTGTAGGGGCTGTCACAGTGGTACAATTCGTAAATATCGTCGTCATCATCATTGTCGTTACAAAACATTTCTTTGTGTGAATCTGAAATCTCCATTAACTTTAACGCGAAATATGACTGGTGATGCTGTTCCCCTTGAAAAGTAATAATATTTTGCACGAAAATACGTGTTTACATGCAAGTAGCAGTATATTTTTATTAGGTAGCCCTTTGTAGTTCCTCAGACAAGAGGATTTTTTAAAGAGAAACATGATAGAACATTTTATTATTATTATTATTATTTTTAAAGTGATTTACTGGATGACCACCTGGGAACACGAGCAAGAGAAGAAGAAAAATAAAATATTTAATGAAACTGACGCGTCTCAAGCGCAGCAGACGACACACTCTGAATGCGAAACTCAATGGACACTGCCACCAGCAAACAACTTTGATTATTTTCTGAATACTCCGTTTAGCTTGTTATTGTGATTTGAAGTGATGCACATGCTTATACGAAAACGATAATGAGAAACGGTGGTTCTGATAAGTACAAGAGTAGCTCCTACTAGTAAACTAGCAAGGCAGGTTGGTATGATATAGTCAACGTCATCTTGATCATCATCAATCGTAGCATAGGTCACACCTGCACCCTACTCCTCTATAGCTTCCACTTTACTTAAACACACATACAAAATACATGCACACGCAATAATGTTAACATGAAAGCTGTTTTTCCTCAATGATAGAAAGAAAGTACGAAAAGTTTGCAAGAGGAGGGAATACTGAAGAAATGATAGAGAAGGAAATAAAAAAAGGTTAATCTCCTATCATCTGGCTACTCGTTATTTTCCTTGGCTGCAAACTTATCAGGAAGTGTAATGATTTTTATATAGATGATGAAAAAAACGCAAAAAACTATGCGATTTGGTGCACGAAAAGGAAAAAGAGCAAAAGGCCAATAGCCGCCACGCAGAGCACACACAGACCAGTGAACACCGCAGATTTATGACATTACGTTTGAAATCAATCTAATATCCAATAATCCAATGAAAATGAAACCTATCATCATCGTCATCATCGTGAGATCACGACTTAGTCAACGTAACATCCACATACAGAGTACAGGAGAGAGAGAGAGAGAGAGAGAGGAAAAGAAAATAAGTACCTATTGCTTATACCAGTCCTCCTCTTTTATCTTCTTGTTTTTTGCCACTGCAGCAAAATAAGTTGCTCAAACGAACCTACTACAACTAATAACTAATATAAAACTTTAATAGATGGTAATAATAAGATGAGAAGTAAATATGGCAGAAAAGATTTAATACTTTGCTTTGGATTGGTTTTTGTAAAGGAGAAACCAGCAGAGTCGTTTTGGCGCACAATTGTGCCAGGAATGGTAAGAGAATAATGGCTTGACGTTTTATATCAACTATTACTACCATGTACACAGTAAGAGGTACTACAAACCTTGAATGTTGTGTTATACCAACACTTTTGGCCGAATTTGAGGTCATGATGCAACAACAAACAAATTGTGAGGTTAGTTCACCAATTTGAAATTCAGCTATTTTTGACTTGCAATCTATCAGGAGAAGATTATATGCAGATAAAGTAGTGTAGAGAGTATGCATTTGATATTTTCGTTGACTATAATTTGAGAATAACACTACCTTCGATGTATTTCAAAAATTGGTAGTTGCACGCCGTTATAAGGAAATACACTGTTACACTAAGCAAATTTATACTAGATATTTCAATGCAACACGGAGTTTGCTGTTTTCGCAATTTAGATTCAGCACATGGTTCCCAATTACATTTTCCGAAACTGGCATTGCATTCAAGAATATCATTACTACAAAACCTAATGAATACTCGGGTTACCTTGCTCAATATTGATAAATATCGACTTCAAAGTCTCGCTATTTGTGCGCTATTATTAATTATAGTATAAAATTATTTTCACTTCAGCTAGTGTATGCGTGAGCATTGATTTAAAAAGTTTCTGTAGTGTTATTAGATCTTGACTATAATAAACTGACGATTTGTAGTAAAACATGTAAGAACAACGTGGTTTTAATCAAAGTTCGCAGGTAGTTAAGTAATGCTGATAGAGCATGCCGAACTCTTACATATTACTATACTATCAAGTCATTAAAGGATTACACAATAATACTTACTCGTGTAATGTTGCAGAAGCACGAAGGGGGATAAAATGAGGGAAAAACCAACTGTTTTGTCTTGACGTGGGTAATTGAATGAAAACTGTAGTATTTAGCTCAACGCAAGGTTTTAGTGAGAGGATTCGGTTGATTAATTATTATTTTGGTTGAAAGATTGCATTATTACAATATGAGTACCAGTTTTGCCAGAAAATCAGTGTTTAAAATGGCATTGCATTTGGTAAGTCTGTTCAATAGATTTTCTGTATAGGAATTACTGTAAAATTTAATATTGTTACTATTATGGACGTGAATCCTCCAAACTTTACTGCAGAGAAGATAGGGTGTGAATTTTATTTTTTAAAGTGAAACTTATTTACTTTAATTTGCAATTAAGAAATGAGTAGTTTTTTACCTTGAAAATTATTATGTTGTAAAACAAATTACTAAAAATGTTACCACCTTTGAAACTTTCAAGGTTACTTTATTACGTGTGGAGTCCATTTTGTTTAGCTCCACTAAACTGCGTAATTTAGTAATATAGAGAAAAGCGAAAGTAGTAAATAACAAAGTAACAGATAACTTACGGCGACAGTCCGGTCCTTCATCCGTGTTGTCACTGCAATCTTTGATCCCTGTGATGAGGAAAGCACGAAAAAAGACATAAAAGAGATTATTAATGTAGCTTGTAAATTATTCCTTTTCACACCACACAAGAGAGTGAGCTCTATCTAATATGCAATAGTTTTGACCTTGCTCACACTCCCCCGTCACGGGTCAGTGTGTGGCCATTCACTTTAATTGGCACATGTTTATTTTTAGGACGATAGAGTCATGTTCATTTACACCAAAAACCATAAAAGTTAATTGACATTCAAATCAGGATGACCAGCAGTGTTATCGTTTTTTTTTTGCTTCTTTTACTTTACAGACAACAAACGTAAAACCTGTCATCACGTTATTATGATGATATTCTTTTCTACCAAATTATCATTATTTTTATTATCTTTTTACAATTTAAAATCCTCCACCGCACTACACAACAAGTTTCACAACATTTTTTTTATTCATTGTAAAAACTTTTTTTTTTGGTCATTTAATTTTACTCACCGTCACATCGTCTGTATTCATCAATACACTTGGTGAGATCACAAGAGAACTGACCCGTTGGACATGTCGCCTCTGTAAAAATAAATGGACAGTAAGTTAAAGAAGAAAAAAAGAGTGGGAATAAAACCCTTCGTGTTACAAAAATTGTCGTAAATTTTCCACAGTGAGTTATTAAATTTATTAGCACGCATCACATATAAACAATCATGATAGTGCCTGCTGCTGGTTGCTGTTTTTTATTGCTCGTTTGCACATTTTTAACAAGATATTATATATTTGGTGGAAAACGTAAAAAAAGTGATTATTATTATGGCTATTATTATGCAATCCCCGTGTTTTGTTGTATTTTTTTCTCGATTCATAAAAATGTATACACATAAAGACACATACACACACATAAAACATCCTAGTAACTAGCAATTGTTAAAGTTTATAAGTGTGAACACTTAAACAGAGAGAGCGTGACCTTAACAAGGGGTGATAGAAAGGTCGGAACAGGATGATAAAACTTGACTTTACAACCATTTGCATATTTTCGATAAAAACTCCTTTCATGTGTGAGAGGACACCCGAGCTTGATAATAAAAAGCAGAGAAAATACGATTATCTTCCGACCTTTCCCTCTCTCACCCCACCTCCTTCACTTTCGTCCTCACGAAAACGAGACGGTCATTGCTGCAGTTGAGTGCAACGCGTGCTGGTGCATGATGTTGTTGGCAAAACGAGAATGAATTAATAATAATAACAAAAACAACATTGCATTGTCTTCTCTGTTAAAGACTCTTAATTCATTATGATTTATAGAGCATGTATATTACGCGGTGGTGGTGATGTTGCTAGTATTAATAACACGTTTGCTTGTTTTATCAAACCGTACACAAATTATTGTCATTTTTTATTATCCCATCATCCCCATAAAGTTAATCCCAGGCATATGCATACACACACACATACATATATATACCCCAGTGTGAGTTATATGACACATGTCTACAAATTCAAGGATTACTTGTCTCTTCTTTTTGTCTGGTGTGGTGTGTGCCTGAGAGACACATGCATATATATGAAACGAAGTAAGATGAATACCAAAAGAAAACTCGTATTACTTAATTAATATTTTTCCCGAAAAAGAGTAGCATGAGTTATAAATAGACCCACATACTGTGTGTGTGTGTGTGTGTAGGTAGGTATTACACGTGGTGGTGTAGGTAGGACTGCAAATATTATCAAATGAAACAAGTTGCGTTTAAAGTTAAACAAACGAACAGCAATACCAACACGATACTGGCATGCAGCTGAATTCGCATATTACAATTTATTTTCATTCGTATCACAAATGAAAGCCTGCCGGTGGTAGTCCGGTGGTGGTGGGGAGGATTGTTAGTAGTAAACTGGTGTGGTTTGCTTTGTGATGATAACATAATGTTGTTTGTTGAGCCTGTTAAATTAAATGAGTGATGAGATGATAGGGATATACACTTGTTCATTATTACACGACACAATTCAAAAAACGTCTCGGTTTCGCTTTCATAAAAGCATCTTTTTGTGAGTTATGTGCTGCTCATAAGTAAGTTTTCTTTGTGGTTGGTGTTGATGGGAGGACGTGTGGTGGTGGTAGTGGTGGTAATGGCTGGATGATGGAAACTGAAGAAGGGTGAAGTGGATTAAATGCTGTTTTAATTAAGCCCAAGAGTCTGTGAAAAGAGTGCAAAATAGTTGTTGTGATGCAAACACTATATGGGCTTTATATGTCCCAAATGTGAATATGATTAGAGATGTGTGTCTGTGTGTGAGTTATTACGTCGCGAGCACATTCAAATAAATGATGTCATTGCCCGTTCCTTTTCGTAGGCAGAAAAGTGGAAGAGACACCAGACTAATGTCAAACAACCAACCTGGACAAAATATAAATCCCCTTTATTGCAGTCAGCTTATTGCTTCAGATTGTACCTAAATCAGTACCTAAATAACCTGACATGCGGACGTCGTTGTGTACCTAACTTTAATATTTACTTTGGTTTAATACTTCAGAGCTTCATATCATTTAACACGTTCATTTAAATTCGAACATGTTTATTCGGTTCTTCCAGGTCGGTTGAAATAGGGTTCCATTTAAAAAAGTTAAATTCTCTTGAAGATAATACGAGCAAGCTTGTCTTGATATTGAAACTATTTTGTCATCAATCTATTATTTCCTGTTACTCAACATTTCTTTTCGTTGTGAATCGCATCGCGAAAAATCAAAGAACACACGTACAACTGGAAAGTATGTCGGATCAGACGGCTATTTGGACTCCTTTGTTTACTCATTGTCAAAATGAGTTTTAAGAGAGTCTTTTTCAATTTTATGTCATGAGAGGAAAATGAATTTTCTCCCTCCCTCTCTCCCTCTCTCTCTCTCTGTAAAAGAGCGAGGGAGCTGTTTTATTGTTTGTTAAAAGATAAATTGTTCATTCGAGAATCTGTTTCGTTGTTAGTGTGTTTATATTGTGCACTTTCAGGCGTACGTGGAGAGAGACCGAGACAAGTCATTATTAGCGTCATCATCGTCATCATCCTCATCTTCAGGCTAGCTTTGGAGCTTTGATCCTTTTTTCCATTATTTACTATTACTACTACACTACACGGTGCAAAATTACAATTGCAGATTTATAGTTCATTTCACACTATTTACTACTACACCAGGCCAGACCAGGGCAGGCCAATCATGCAAATTAGAAAAGCAGACATTTTGACCCCAGCTACTAAAAGAGAGAGAAAAAAACGAGTCTCTGCGCTCTTTGAAAAGAACAACGACCAAATACCTAGGTAGGTAATTTCATGCATCATGCATGCATACATGCATACATGCCATCATGCTTCATTCCAGCAGCAACATCAGCAGCAACAACAGCAGCAGCAAAAAAAAGAGTAAAAGTGATTTGTTTTTTTTTTCTATTTGGAATCTCGCGAAATAAATATTTTTTGTAGAATAAATTAACTTTGATTCTCGTGTAACTTTCATCATCGCCATGCATGCAAATTGCAAGGCTTTTTAAACATGCACCAGACCAGGCAAAAAAAACAACAGCAGCAGCAGCAAAACAGCAAATAATTTTTAATCATGCTCGCCCTATAAATATCTTGTTTTCCGAGAAGGGTAAAAACTTAAATAGTTAAGCATTCCGAGAATAGAAATAGTTACATAAAATATGTGTATATATTTTATACCCTGACATTTGCTGGGATCTTCATCTTCACCCCCTGGACAATTGCTTATCCCATCGCAAATTTCATCAGAGCTACGCAGCAAAAAAATAGTGAGTGTGTGTGGGAGCAGCAGGAGAATCAGCAGCAGCAGCAGAGCGAAAAAATATGAAGAAGCCAAATAAAGATGATAAAAATAAGAATAAAAAAATATAATCAATAGTCTTGCTTTTTTTGGCAAATAAAAACTAAAGAGAAAAGGGGAAAAATTTTGTGACTATTTCCAGATCATTAACCATATATATATTTCTGAGCCGTCGGAGCATCGAACTTGGTCATCTGCCCGACATCCATCTCTGGCTGATGGGATTGGAACGGGAACGCGGTCCACTTCTTCCAGGGTTATGTCTTCAGTATGTGTTATGGTATGGTTGAGACCAACCGTGTTGGGGTGTGACGGTGGCGACGGCAGGTGAGGTGGAGGCTCCCGGAATGGCGCGGTAGTTGCTACAACCGGTGGAGCGGAAGTTGTATTTGGTGGGGGTTCTGCAAGGTCTGATGATAATAAAGAAGTTGGTAATAACATAACAATGATGATAATAAAACTAATATTTTCTCAAAGGGGAATAGAGCAGACAGCGAGGAAATAAAACGAAGAAATAAAACTTTTTTTATGAAGTTCAAAATATTATCAGTGTGACATGCATTAAAATATGATAATACATACAGAGGAAAGTGTTTCAGAGTACTCTAAACGATACCTTCTCCCATTAAAACGAGCTTTATACCTTTTTGCTAGCAAGCACACTTAATGCGACGCTCTCTTAAGTGTAATTCTTTCCTTGATAAAAAAACTCGTAGCGTCTAAATTTCTGGAAATGCGTACAAATAATGATGCTTAATGTTTTTACATCATTTACTTTCAGAGGAGACTTTCATTCATTTCACGGTATCTTTCGGATTAATAGCTCGACAACAACGGTACACATTGTAACATCCTTGGAATGAATAATACGCCGCTCTATATAAAAAATATCTATAAATGCATTTTACTAGTAGTAGGTGCATTGATGGTAATACCTCAGGACGTCTGCATGATAGTTTAACATCAAAATGATAGAAAAATTTCATAATTTATGTAGAATAGACATTATATACATTACAGGACCTATTATGTTCTACGAGCAACACTTAAATGTTTGAACAAGTTTTTCAGTATTAGTTGAACGCCGTTTGGTTGCTAAAAATATCTTCAAAACATCGTGTAATAGCAGATTAAATTGACTCGACCTGGTTAACCGATCAGACGTAGGATTTTAAGTGTTTATAAGTTTATATCTCAACAAATCAGGCGCATTCCATTATTATTTTTTCCATGTCGCGTGTTTTCCAAATTTATGACCTAGAATTAAAGAAACAAACTGCTACACACTTGATCTCCTAGCGGTTCTCTAATTGTATACTAATACCCCATTCATAGTTTTTAAATTGCAAACAAAGTAAGAACAACTTTTATAATTGCATGGTAAAGCGTACCAAGTGGGTAGCGTAATAATAATTCTACATGACATGCAACTACTTTTCCTGTTTTATGTTTTTACTGTCTCGCTAGGTTCATTCCTACTGTCAATGACCGATGCAGAAGCATTTGATAGCTGGAAGATAGACGGTAATAGATAATCTTGCATTCAAAAGTGATACGTGCATCATACTAATATATCATCATAGCCAGCACTAATTTTATCTTTACAACTTTTCTCGTCAGAAATCATTTATAAGAAGAAAAAAGTACGCAATAAAATGGAAGAAAACCGGCTTACATCATTTTTACTCTATAAATACATACATCTCAACAAAACTGATAACATCGGCATCGCTCATCCAAAAAAAAATCTAGAAATGACTGACAATGTGCAAAATTATAATGATCAAGAAGATGCATATACACAGTGATCATTTTTTAACGAAGACAGTAAAGCTTTTAGCGCAAACTGGAAAAATGCTCTCACAAATATTTTTACGCTGGAGGAAACGACGCTGATAAGTATTCTACATAAATCAATACATTATTTCAGAAATTGTTTCGGCTTTTTTTTTCTAATAAAAAAATTTGTGTGTACATATCTAGAGTACTTCTTTAAATAAGAGCTTAAAATTCCTGTTTCTAAA